>QJOB01000450.1:0-17786 GCA_004155035.1 Monosporascus sp. 5C6A | reverse complement strand
CCCCCCCCCCCCCCCCCAAGAAAATAATTTCTAACACTTGAACCGGATTATAACAAGTATATTACCGCCTCAAGTCCAACCTGAACTGTGGCGTATATCTCGGTGGGCTTAAGGTCACCTTCTACATATGTGTGCGTCAGATGATGACGTGAGCTGGTCGTCTTTAGTTACTGTAGTATCTTCCTAAGTCCCAAGTTGCAAGAAGACCTCAATGCGACTATTCAGCCTTAAGTTTCCAGTTCGATATCCCCCCGTGACTTCCCATTGGTACCTCGGTTACTATTCTTGATTCCGGCCCTGGCGACCACAACCTCCAGTATGCCCTTCGGCGTGGACTCCCTGAAGTCCGACGTGAGCATTCGTTGCCATGGTGGCGGATCTACCACGTCCCCTACGTCGTTTCCCGCTACACCATGAACCCATGCAAGGCATATGAGATACATGAGTCCTCAGGGACTTGGCGGAGTCCACTGGGCGGGAAACGGAGCTCTGCTACGTCCCTCGAGTGGGATACCCTACATAGCCAGGCTCAGGCGGATCCCTCGGGCGATTCCCGCTTTCGCAAAGAGGCTGGTGTGAAATTGCGACGTAACACACTCGAAGAAATGTAACTAACTACGGGAACGAATGGACTCCAATTGAAGCTTTAGACGGTAGCACCGTTTTAGGAAATAAGAAGCGGCAAGTCTTGCTCTTGCATGAAGTCTCTGCATAATGGACTAGGGCGACGTTTGGTGCATAACAGGTATGCACCTCGATGTTTAGCCGTTCTAGTTTATGTCTAAAAGAAGCCAGACATCTAGTGTATGTCGAAAGGCCTTAACCACCGCTAAAAGGTCACTGATGAGTATACTAGATAGAGTTATGCCTATGAAGGCGAAGACACGACTATCGTCTATCTACTGAAACCAGCGCATAGAACCTGATGGTATCAAGGCCAACACCCCTCGTACAGGTTGCCTACTAATTAGGCCATCCCCATACTCTTAATCTCTCCGATAACATATGAGTCGTCAGTCACACTGACGCACTTGCATGACTCTCCCGAAGGTGGCATCGCAGTGGCTCCTTGACTGACAATCAGCGAGGTATTGCTACTATCATGAGAATACCAGCTCTCCGGCTCTGCAAAGCCCGCAAGATCCCTCGGTTGTGCCTCTCTGCGGCCGGCATGTGCGAACCTGTCGACAAGATAGTGGTTGGTAACACTCGACTTGTTGGCTGATCGGGAATTGCAATCCAATCGAAATCCTGGATGTTCGACGAGGCAGATGGCGCACCGGGTGGCTTAGCCATCCACCGTCTGACGGCGGATGGCGGCACGTCTCGTATCGTCTTGGGTTTCATCCGAAGGTTAGCCTTGGGTTAAGTGGTGCTAACTGTCCGGCACGTGCTCGCTCGATCGTACCGCCGCTATTTCTGTATATTCTGACGTTTCATGGCTGTCCCGCACCGCCGCCTATAAGCCGCCATATGCAATCCCAGGTACCTTTGTGCGGAAGATTTTCCGTCATACCGCACATCCCGCCCCTTTAACGAGAGATCCGCTGGCATTACTTCGGATGCCGCAGCATCTCCACTATCAGCCTCCGGCGTTCGCGCCGAATGTCGCATGGATGAGTCGACTTCAATGCCACTGCGGGAATTTCGTGTCGCACACAGAAGGGGGCCCGCGAGCGCTGCATGTGTTTTCGTCACGGAAGGATGGGGCTTACGTTCCCTCACATTTGGCGGGTCCGGCCGGGAGAGAGGGAGAGAAGAACAGAAAAAGACTAAGGAGTGGCTCGGACCTTGGGAATTTCCGCACGCCCCCATGCGTAGCTTGCATTCCCCCACTTTGAATCGCTCGGTCGCCCGAGAACGGATGTAACCCCAGAGAGACATGGCGCCTTTCCCGCGCTTGCGCCGATTACCTGGGTCCGGTGCGGCTGACAGGAAAAGCAAGTAAAAACGCGCTGGAGGAAGGATGCCACACCAGGCCAATGAAGCGGCCTGAAACGTTCCGAGAGGTGATACTATGGGACGCCAGACTCAGACAAACCCTGGTGGTGGAACAGCAACGATCGACGGCGTGGGGAAACCAGCCAGAACCCGAAAATCATACACACTCTGTGTTGCAAGGGTGAGGTTCCGTCTACTCTATACCGTGTTATGGCTGAGAATGCGCATCGCGACGATCATAGAGGCAAATAACTCCGGGTTTAAGAAAAGCGGTGACAAAGGCGCGCATACGAGGTTTCTAGTGCGTCGCCCCCCTGACCATGGTCTTTTGGTCTTTTCATCATTGTAAAACAGAGAAATGTCGTCGTGATCATGACAGCGGTAGCCGATATAAGACGGGGTGAGCCATCTACTGTTCCCCTCCCTGGCCCTGGCTGGGGTACAATTTCGCAACCGCTTCGGGGATCTCATTCATAATAACCTGAACTTTTGTCGGCTTCCCCCCTTATATACCTCCGTATGCATAAAATCACAAATTTTCGATTAACGATTAAAACCCGCCGTAGCATACCGACAGATAATTAAATGCGCATGATAGCAGACGTTTATTTCACCTGTCCTTTATAAAGAGCTCGGTTTCTCCAAGCCAAGTCAATCTTCATGTAGTATTTGCACCGCCTTTCGAGGCTCGGCCCTCCTTCGCGTCCGGCCCTTTTCCCTTGCGTATCTCGCGCTTATTCTTAGTATCGCCAAACCCGAACGGCCCCGAATCTGGCCACACCGCACTGTTTAACGACCGTTAGCACACGATCAACCTGGGACCTCGAGTTCGTCTCAGAAGACTTACCCAACATAACTCGTCGGAGGCTGGGTGATGAAACCTTCGGTGTTATCCCAGAGATCGTTACCGCCGGCATTACCGGAAGTTCGGATGCCCATGGCGTCGCAAATGTTGAGATGGTCCTGCGGGATGGCAAACTCCGCGAGCCTCCCGGGCGCCTCGATGAGCGTGGCCGTGAGGCCCATTTCCACGTGCCACTCGATGTGGCAGTGGAACAGCCAGACGCCCGGGTTGTTGGCGACAATCCGAAGTACGGCATATGACTTGGGTTGCACCGAGATAGTGTCCTTCCTCGGAGGAGGCTTGTTGCCCTCGAATGTGCCCTTCCAGGTGCCGGCATTGCTAGGAGCACGCTGAATCACTTGGAACTGATGACCGTGTAAGTGGAATGGATGGTTGCCCGTGTCGTTGTTGTAGATGACGATCTCGACCACGTCGCCGTACTCAACGATGAAAGGGTTCACCTGGCCATATGCCTCTGGGTTTGTGTTATGGGGCCCCAGTGTTACTACTGAGTACAAGGTAGGCACTTTTTGGGCAATGTAGGTGGTGGAATTGAAACAGGAACGGGGGTAGCCGTTATCATCATGACAGAAATCAAAGTTTAGAACCCAGTACTTTGTTACCGGGCCGTAGGCCTCTAGACCATCATACGGCTCGAGCTGTGCGTCATCAAAGATTCTGAAAGTGTCCACCATATAGTTCAGGGTAAGGTCCTTAGAGGGGTCTAGGAGCAAATGTCCAGTGAAGTTGAAGATGAATGAAACGTTGCTGGCCCAATAGTCGGGATTGGTGTCCAGGGTAAATAGGAACGGGAAATTTCGTTGCTCGTTATCAATCTGAACCAGAACATCGTAACGTTCGCCGGGAGATATTCGAAGTGCCGAAGTACTCTGCTGCTTGACATATGTGGCGTCGTTCATAATAACACTCATGTCATGAGATTCGAAATGGAGGAAAGCGGCAGCCATGGCCGAGAAGTTGATTATACGGAAACGGTAGGTCTTGCCGGCATCGACTGGGATATGACCATCCGCGCCTTCATTGACGATGATGGAGTCGGGTCTCGGCGGTGAGAATAGGGTGTTGTTGGGATGGATCATGGTCGCCACGAGTTCAGGCGTCTGGAGATGATACCTGCCATCCCTGTGAGAATCCTGTTGCTGGCCTACGCCATAAGTCATTTCACGCACCAATCTGAGACTGTAAGAACGAACTCCTGACAATATTGCCCGATGTATGGATCAGACGGGTCATGAATGACGAGCGGACCGCGGAGGCCGTCAGGATATTGTCCTAGATTATGAGAGTGCCCTGTATAGTTCAGTCATCGTGATCATTCAGGGGTCTCGGGCTAAGATCAGCATACACCAATACGTCCCCGGCACGTCAGCCTAGATAGAGAGTATCCGGTTAACCTGTTGGCTGGTAGAGTTACGGGAGACCATGACTTACTAAAAAGCTATAAGTGATAGTAGTATTTGGCGGACAGGGACATTGAACAACACCGCTGGAGCCATCCATTTCGGGTGAGTTGATCTGCGTGATACCATGGAAATGGAGGCCACAAGTCTCATTCCCTAGCCGATTCGACAATTTAACCACTATCGTGTCGCCAGCATTCGCTTCGATCATCGGGCATGGCCATCTTCCGTTGATTCCTATAATCGGCCTCGTAAAGCCATCTGGGGAGCCGTTGACCCAAGTCGCGTCCCAGTTGTATGTTACTATTTCTGCTAGAGAATACAGAGCCTGGGAGAGTATAATGACGGAGGGAAGATATCTGCTGTACATTTTCGCGGGACTATCTTTGCGCAGAACTACTTGTTAAAGAGCGAAGAAATGAAACGGCATGCGGAAAGGCCCTGATGTGCAAGAGTTAGAAAGTAGACATAGACACCACGTATCTCGTGAAAGGACGCTACTAAGTTTATAAAGGGCTATGATAATGTCAAGGCACCAAACGCAGACACGCAGACAGGAAGTTCAAAGGTTGACCACAAGCATCTAACCCGGGATGACCCGTGGAATGGACCGGTCCTCAAGCCGCCTTAATCCCTAATTCTGAAGCTGTGCATGAAGGTAGATAGGAAAAGGGTTAGCCTATGAGCTTGGATCCATACAACAGGTCTCCGGAAGGGGCAAAACGTCGGCCTCATGATGGATAAGATCGGATGTAGCAGATCTTAGTGGCTCGCGACTATATATCGATATGGTAACAATCCTGGACCCTAGGAGAATAAGCAGGATATCGAACAACCGACTGCGGCGCCCCCTAATTCAGGCAAGCCGCCCATTACATGATCTGGCTCGAAGCAGAAATTGTGTGATTTTGGCCACCCACATTCAGGGTTCGTCGCAAAAGTCTTGGTAAATAAACTTTGGGGTCGCGGCCCGACAGTTGCATGGAACCTGCGAAACGTAACAAGTAATCCTTAAAAGTGGTAGGACTGAGTTGCCTAAAGTTGTGTTCTCCCTGCAGCAAGCGCACTCAACATGAGGGCAAACATGCTCTAGCTCAGGACAAACAGACAATGTCAAAGTCAAGCTAAAAGGTATCCTAGTTTGCAGCTGCTAGACAGCACGGATGTTACCAGTATCGAGTCCTTGGCCCCCAAGCCTCCGGGGGCCGCATTTACGCCAGGTTACTCTCACGGCTATAGACATCTGCACGATTCACGCTTGTTTCCACGACGTGACGTATCATACCCCAGGTGCTTGTTGAATGGGCTACAGACCCTCTAGGGCTGATGAGTGAGCTGCCGCAGGTCCTAGAACGGAAATCGATCTCAGCAGAAGTGCAAAATACCGAGCAAGCCCTATATGATTGGTTGGAGGTTCGTCCATATCGCGTTAGGGGTGTCAAAGGGGTCACGAACGATGCTAGGTATCCTTGCCCTCTGTGCGGTCTGGGTGCCCTGAGTGTCAGTCCACAAGGCTAGCATATGTATGACTTGGTAATAACTCTACTGTCGGCTGCAGAGTCGCTTAGGCAGATCTGGTTGACGGACAGTTCTTTCTAAGGCCTGACGTTTTACTATAATGGGGACTGATACTGGCTCAATCCTATCTCTTTGTGGTAGCGCAGCTAATGTCAGACAAGTTGGTCGTAAGTAAGCTTGAATCCTGGCTTGACAGGAACCGCACTGTTGGATCTCATGGGGCAACTCCAAGTCGGGTTGCTTGTGGGGAATGGAATGATGGACATGCAAACAAGGGAGGCGTGGCGGTTCCACCACAGGGCTGTTATGCCGATTTGCCAATCATGAGTGCAGCAGATTTTCGATCGAGCTATTGTGGAGAGCTGGATTGCATGGTGGAAGCACCGACGATACTATTGAATGCATGCGTTCAGTTCTAACGAACGTCTTGGGTGGTCAGATGTCTTGGTGTTCGAATGGATCACATCCCGCCATCGTACCGGGTAACTGTCAAGGCCACATCTAGCTAGGTAAGGTGGAAAAGTAGGCGGTCAACGGGAAACATTGGGCCCCATGCAAGTCACAAGCCTAGCCGTATGTAAGCAACGACGGACGAAACAGAGTCCTCTTCACAAGCATATCAGAGACTTCCAGGCCGTTCCCCTGAATACCCGTGGCACTGGCAAAAGTCGTCGCATGCCGATGTCTCAAGTATTAACCGTAGCATACCGCCAGCAACAACAACGTCAGTCGGGCGCAACGGCCCGGTCCTCTCTAATATGGACTGCCAGACGAACCACCGGGCACGCCAAATAGAAGGTGGCGCAAGAGGGACATTGGGCTGCGTTCAGCATGTGGTCGTGATCAACACCCAGCATACCAACTGCACCACGAGGCTAATCAAGAGAGTCGTGCGGCTTGAATCCGCGTCAAGAAGGGCCAACGTGATTGCCCGTTATGCAACGTAGGCTGAAAGGCTGCATGACTTGTCTGAGAATCGAAGCTATCGAAACTTGATACTGAAACAGCATGATACGAGGCAGCCAAGATGGGCGACACCGAAAGATGTCTGTGGCAATATACACTATCGAATCATAGTCGCAAACGTGTTCCTTGGAGCGCATAGATGAGTACTAGATGCCTGTAGCCCTGATAGGCGACGTCTCCCAATCATCAATGTACCAAGATATTTGCTCGGCTTCAGACGAGGGTACTCGTCTGATCTGTTCATGTTGAAAACGGTTGCGCCCAAGATCAGGTTGACTCCTTCCTAGCTGGAAGGGCGAATTCTGATTTATCGGGGTATCCGTGTTTAGAAAAGGGCGGCGCTCCGTCACATCATGAGATACAGCACTTTAAGAAATACCAATCCATAGACTTAATTGGCATGGAGTACGCGTCATATTGACTGTGGGGATGTTTCCAGAAGCAAAAAGGGGGGAGTATCCAGATGGATGAAGAAAACTTTGGTGTCGTGGCTCAAAGCGGCTAAGGCTCGCCCCATCCACTGGAATATAGTATCTCCGAGCCGACATGCAATTAGCGCAGGTGCCCAAGTGATGGCAGCAAATTAGAACAGAGAGGAAGAAGACGTACCCACCCCAAGGGCCACCAAAGCCTCCACCGTCCTGATAACAGAAACCGGCCGTCGTTAATCACCATCCATAATCTGTCTCCATCAGACTCAATTACCTAAGCTGCGTATCTACCTCCGAACTAGCGCGTGGCACCTGGGTCAACTGTTCGCCATCCCATAGACACCTCATTCATCGGGTCCCAAGCGCCTTGTCTCTAGGTAGGACTCTCCTGCTGTTGACCTAAGTAGCCACAGTCTGATATCGACGACGCTAGTCGGACGCCTTCTCCGAGCTGACAAGCATGAAACCAATCATTGCCGTTCCGGCGACGCTGTTGCTGGTCTATAGAGCATACTCGCGCAAGTCTCTCACTCCAGGCGGCATATTTGCAGCGCTCTTGACAGCCATAGCCCAGGTACGTACGGGAAACCTTCCCCCTATCGAGGTGTCCTAAGTATACTGCCCGCCGGATCTTTAGGCTGACTCTCTTATAGTATGTCTCATATTTCTTTAATCCTCTTCTCGTGGTCCCACGTGACCTGGGAAAAGCTCCTAGAATCGCAGGCTTCGCCTTGCGGCACAGCATGTTAACATAAAAGCAGTGCTGTTCATCCCTGGAATCTCCCCTTCGCACTGCTTGCCGTCTTCTTCCTGGCTGGAACACGTGTGACGCATATCAAGAAAGATGTGAAGGCGAAGTTGACAGTCAGCGCTTCTGGCAACTCTGGTGGCGAAGGGCCGAGGACTCATGTCCAGGTTCTCTCGAATTCTCTAATGGCTTCCATCTTGGCACTTCTGCACACATACCAGCTACGCAAGAGGCGTGATGCTATACTCGCCGGGGAAGCCCCGGAAGGTACTTTCTGCTACAGTTGGGGTGGTGATCTACTAGTTGTTGGCATCATCGCCAACTATGCAGCAGTCGCTGCCGATACGTTCTCTTCCGAGTTGGGCATTCTGTCTCGCAGCGAACCTCGGCTGATCACTTCGTTGACGCTGCGTAAAGTACCGCGCGGCACAAACGGTGGTGTCACGCTTTGGGGACTGATTGCCGGGTTCCTTGGTTCCATGATCATTGTCACAGCATCATTTTTGTTTCTACCCATGTGTAACGATCAGAATAGCAGCAGCTCCTGGACTACCGGCCAGAAGGCTTTGCTAGCCTGGGGTTTGACGATATGGGGCACTCTGGGAAGCCTGCTGGACAGCTTGCTTGGGGGCTGGTTCCAGCGGAGCGTGACGGATGTCAGATCTGGCAAGATCGTAGAGGCTGATGGCGGCGTTCGTGTGCTGGTTTCCCCGCAGGTGGACCCCACCTCCTCCGAATCGTTCAAGAAGAGCACCGAGGTCAAAGCGAAAACTTTAGGAGGCGAAGGAAAGCGTTCCCTAGAGAAACCAGCCTCCGCCGAGAATCCGTACAATCCGAGCGACAGGCATCGCGGGTCACATTTTGGGGATTCCAAACCGACAAGGGTGGTGGAGAACGGATTCGACTTGTTGGACAACAACGATGTGAATTTCTTGATGGCCTTTACGATGAGCATCGGCGCCATGGTTATTGCAAGTTGGTACTGGGGGATACCACTTAACAGCGTCCTCAACGCTTGAGGGTTACAGATGAGGCGTTTATGACAACTATAGCGAGGAGTGGCTAAGGGTATAATGTAGCTTCCTATGAACCTCATCCTGAATATACGAAAGAAGATTTCTCAGAACTATGCCTAGCCACTCTAATAGGCGCATCGCCTATCGTAGGTGCTGGTTCTGTCGCCCAGATATGTATTGAATGGTGAATTATGTGAGTTGGGTCATTTATATTGCATCTAGAGTCTGCTATACGGTAGAAAGTAGCAGTCGACCCTCTCTGATACAAGACTCCTATTCAGCCTATACATTAGTAATAGACATTTGCCAGCGTAGGTACGTTATTCTCTATTTTCCCTACCCACGTTCTTGGGTGGATTCCCACGTTTAGGTTACGAGCGCTGCGGATTTGATCCAAATAGAAAAAGGACCTAGTACTGGTGTGGTCATATCCACGGGCCCGGGGGATAGTAAACTTGCCGATACTTCCCATATCACTAACCCACGTTATATCAGTCGCTGACATTCCATTTTAGTTTCTAATTAGGCTCCACCACTAATATATACACCATATACGTAATCGGGAAGCCAATAAATCACGATGACCGAAAACGATGCTACGCCAGAGAATGGCACCACGCTGCAGGTGATCGAATGGAACTGCCCTAGCGACGAGCAACCCCACGAGCGCACCAGCAATCAGTTACCCGCGCTGAAGAATATCGATGTTAATGCGGCCTGGCTTCCCCGGGGTGAAAGGCTAGCAGGCCCGACGTCTGTGATTCTTAATTTCGACCGCTTCATGCCGTAAGCTAAACTCCACAGGCGAATGGATACGATATCTACGACTTGTACGACCCGGGTGGATTTTGACCAGAAGGGTCAACTAGGGGACCAAAGACGATCTCCTTGGACTATCACAGCGGGCGAAGGAGGAGGGCGTCAAGTTATGCTTGGGCACAATCCGAATCGTAAGGTAGGGCCTGGCAAAAAGGAGAAGGGTGGCGGTTGTCGAGGTGGGCGAAAACGGTAACCGGCATTGATACTCTAGCTTGTATAACCCTAGCTATCACCTACGGCCGCGCTTGCAGACCGCAACGGGGCCATATCTGACCCACACGAGATCGTGGCATGGCTGGGCTTTGAGTTCGCGGGGCGCGGTGACAGGTACTTGAAACAGAAGTACCACTAGTACCACTTCTCCGGCACCAACTACGACGCCGGCAGCGGGCGCAACGGCATCTTCAGGATCGAGGGCGAGGGCGAGGCCTAGAGCGAGAGCGACGAAGACCAGCAGGGCAACGCCGACCTCCTCATGTTCGCGGACCTCGACTGCTCGCACCCGGGGGTGATCGAGGACATCGGGAGCTGGGGCAGGCGGGTCTTCGGAGAGGCGGGCCTCGCCGGGTTCCGGCTTGATGCCGTGCAGCACTTCTCGGAGCGGTTCACGCGTGAGTGGATGGACGAGGCGAACGCGGGGCGCGGCGGGAGCGAGCAGCTGTTCTACGTCAGCGAGTTCTGGATCCAGGACGCCGGGGCCCTGTGCGACTGGTTCGCCGGGATAGACAAGAAGCTCTCCCTGTACGACTTGCCGCTTGGCTGAACAACTTCTCGCGCGTCAGCGAGCAGGAGGGCGCGGACCTCCGAGGGGTATTCGACGACACCCTGGCGCAGAGGGAGCCTCTCAACGCGGTCACCGTGGTGCAGAACCACGATACCCAGAAGGGCCAGACGGTCGAGACCATCGTCGAGGACTTCTTCAAGCCTCTGGCATACTCGCTGATTCTACTATGGGCCCAGGGCTCTCCCTGCATTCTCTACGGTGACCTCTACGGTACCAGGGGCGAGCACACCTAGTCTCCTTGTGGGCGGCAAACTCGTAGATATCGCTTAGCCCGTAGCCTTTGTGCCGATGGTAATCAGGACGACTACTTTGACAGTCCAGTCCCAACTGCATTGGTGCTTGAGATATCCTGGAAGCAAAGACTTCGAGCTAACTGAGACTCTAGGCTGGGTTCGAAGGGGAAGGCACGATAGGCCCGACGGATTGGCATGCATCATGGCGAATACCGGCCCTGGTGAGATCCAAATGCAGGTTGGTCCTGATCCTAAGGGTAAGGTCTGGACAGACGTCCTCGGCTGGCAACGAGACGAGGTCGAAATTGATGGCGAGGGCAACGGCGTCTTCAAGTGTCCCAGCACAAAAGTGATTCGATCTGGGTCAAGCGGGATGCACAAGGAAGGGACAGATTCCCAGTCGAGTTAAATAGCGACATCTACGGCTAACGAAGAAGCGGCATTGGCGTTCTTGAGCGTCTGAGGATTTGGATAGATGGACGAGGGATTACGGGTCTGACGCAGGGACCGGCATACAGCTTCCATAGAGGATGATGCTATTTATTTTATAGATGATAATCAGGTACTGCTGATAGATCTACGACAACCCATCACCAGGCCTTCGGGTATCCGCTCTTCACGTAGGCCTTCAGGGGCGTCGTGCCGTTCAGGTTGACGTCGATGGCCTGTGCGAAAGCCCGCGCCACGAGGTCGGCGCCTTGCGGGCTTGTGTGCGTGTGGTCCTTCGGGTACAGGCGGTTCGTGGCGTCCCTGCCGAGCTTCCAGTACGCCTTGGCGGTGGCCTCGAAGTGGTCGACGAAGCTGGCGCCGCTGCCGACGTTGCGGGCCGCGAGGGCGGCGTAGCCCACGAAGCGCGGGGGGCCCGGCTGGAAGGTCCCGGTCTCCCAGACGTTGTTGGGCGTCTGGCTGCTGACGATGACCTTGGCGCCCTTGGCGATGTACGAGCGCGCCGCCGTCTCGACGTAGCGGTTGAACGTGTACACGAGCTCGCCCGTCTTTCCCGAGCGGCACGTCTCGCTGCCCGTGCCTGGGCAGTCGCTGCGCCCGTTGTCGTTGGCGTTGTTCGGCGACCCCCCGTCGTTGTGGCCGAACTCGATGACCACGATATCGCCCGACTTGACCGCTCTCTCGATCTCGGCGAACCGCCCCTCGTTGGTATAGCTGCGTGCCGACCGGCCGCCGATCGCCTTGTTCACCACCGGGATGTTCATGTACTTGGAGATGTAGGGGCCCCATCCTGTTGTCCGCCACCATCGTCCATCATGTTAGCCGAGCTCTTTTCTTTTGTTTCCTTTTGTTAGGGGGTGCCCTCATCGATGAAGGGCCGGGGTCTTCTTTTTTTTCTTGGTTCTACTCACCATCTATGACGCCGTCGCTGGACTTCGCCATCGTGCTGTCTCCGGCAAGATATAGCGTCGGCGTTGCCCGTTCTGCGATCTCTACGGGCGTAGCGGTAGCCTCGAAGGCGGCCGCCGCCAGGAAAGCAAGCGAAGTGAATCTCATCGTGAAAGGACCGAGAGGCAGTGCTGTTGTTGTTCTGATGTCTGAATCACATTACTGCCACCTGCGTCGTAGCTCCAACTCCCAGACGCCTTTATACATCCTCAGCCATGAAGTTATAACAGACTACACTCTCCTATAATACACGACCATTGGCGCGTTTATTACACGGGTGATGCGAATGGTTTGCGCTAGCCCCCGGCGAGGAAAATGAGACGGGAGAATGCAAACCGCCGCTACGTGAGAGACCGTCCTTGCCAAGAGTGCCATTCTTCGCCCACAACATCGCGGGTTCCGGGTTGATTGTGGCGTGCCGGTGAAGCGCCCAGGTAAAATGTTTCGCATGCCCGCTTAGCAAGTCCCGGCGGACGTCACGCGACGCTTGTTCATGCTTAGCAAGTCGAAGCTAACTTGGCCTCCCCGGAGATCCGGATCTGGGGAAAGGGGGGGTTTCGGTTCTCCCGGCCAATCATCGTGTTATATAGGTATGCAGCCCCATAACTGCCCTATTTCTATCCAAACTTCTATCATAAACAACAAGGATAATACCCAAGGACACGGCCCCATAGGGAAGTCCTCACGGAAGGTGTCTGTTTTATTTCCGTTTCCGGAGAACAAGCGGGTCCGAATTGGGCTGACTAGGTCTTAACTAGCAGGTTTACCTTTATATCTTACGTCGAGGTCTATCTTAACACACATTAAGTTGACGGGACGACATCTCCATTGGCGCAAAATTGCCCTCCGACTAAAGTCTCCAACGCATATATAGGTGAATAGAGCCATCTATAACGCTTCGGCTCTACGGAACCTCTGCTCTCCATTAGAGGTACCCTTCTGGCTGGAATTTCTTCGGTACACCGGCTTTTGGAGCCCTGACGGGTAGTACAAAGGTGGAGCCAGTTTCAGTTCGAGATATTCCCTCCACTGGCCGGTTCTCATATTAGCCTTCAGCTGCTTGAACCTGATGTCCAGGAACTTTATATCCTTGGGAATATATTCCATGTTACCATATTAAGCATCACGCGAATCGGTCAAGCGGTGGAGCATCAAGTCTAAGTTATGTCTTAAAGAATAGGAGCGGACTGAATCACGCATAGCTCAAGCAGTATGCTTCTTAAAAGAAGTAACCAAATCCACCTTTTCAGCTACGGAAACTAGCAGATGCGCTCTATAAGCCAGATAATAGATAAGCCACAGACATGCTTTATATGCTCTTTCTTTCGATATATGCAGATTTTCGATCGCTTACGATGAGGTCTATCACCCGACTCTATTTCTTTCCACTCCGCTCTTCGTTTCAGAGAGGGGGATGCTGCCGGGACGGGTGGGCGTACTCCTCGCACCCCACAGTAGACGCTTCCTCTCCCCTTCAGGAATATAGCCTCACGGCTCCTTTAAACTGAGGCTCTACTCGACCTCGAAGATCTTGTCGATGCCCTTCCACTCGCCCCTGGCCCTCTCCTCCCAGTAGCCGTCCCTGCCGCCCTTGATGCGCCAGACCTCCTCGCCCTCGGGGGCCTCCTCGACGCGGACGAACCAGCGGGGCCGGTGCTCCTCGCCGCGGGCCTCGAGGGCGCGGCGCCGCGCGCGCTGCGCCTCCTCGAGCCGCGTCTTCCACGCCTCGGCCTCGTCGAGGTTGCCCTGCTCCGCGAACCGCTGGTCGGGCCGCAGCCGGCAGTCCGTGGGCGGCAACCGCCCGCGCTCGACCTCCGTGATCTCGTTGAGCGTCGCCGCGAACCGCGTCATCCCGTATGTCGTGGTCGCTTGCGGCACGAGCTCGCCCACGTGCCAGATCTCCTTGCCCCCGGCGTCCTTCAGCGACTGGTTCCACGTCCCCCGCAACCCGAGTCCCGTCTGCGCGCCGTTGGGTCCGACGACGTTGACCGTGACCTCCTCGGCACGTCCGCCCCACATGCCCTTCGGCTTGACGAACTCGATGTTGGCGCGCGCACCTGTCGAGTCGTTGGATACGGTCATGGAGCCCGTAGGGTCGACATACTTCTCGCCCATGACCACGTTATGGAGAATCATGGTCGCGAGGTTCCAGGAGTAGTGCTCATCGGAACCGTCGGGTAACCTCAGGGCAACCCGTATGCGGCCGTCCGTCGCTAGCTCGGCGCTCTTTCCCCAGAATTTCTGTGTCGGCGCCGGGCTCTGGGTGAAGGACCAGGAGGCGGAATCGGCGTGCATGGCAAGTCTGACGGGACGGTGCGTCACTTTCTCAACGAGCAGCCGGAATCCGCCCGGCACCTCACTCTCCGTGCGCAAAAGCTCATAAGTCTCGCCAAGGAGCGGATTGAACGGTTTTCGGATCACACGCTCATTGGCCCGATTCACGCTGTATTGTGAAATGGCAAAGGCCGTAACGTAGAGGAGACGCTCCTCTTGTGTTTTCTGCTGCGCCGCCTGGTTGAGAAGCTGAGCATATTCCAGTTGTTCTGCCACTCGCTGGAGCAAGGATGTGGGCTCGTTCGCCGAAACGTGCATACTAATCGTACTTAGGTCCTTACCCACGTTTTTCCGTACAAAGGCAATTAGGCTCGGCGGAGAGCACGTAGCTGGAGGGATAGTGATGCGGCGCTCTACCGCGATATCGACCGGTAAGGGACTAAGAGACTTTGGCTTTGCAGGGAATAGAGAAGCGGCACCGCTGGCGTCATCCTCATCCTCTTGTATGGATGAGGCTGAAGATGAATCGTGAATTGATGCCTCATCTGCTTCTGATTCTTGGGAGTCTTCTCCGTTTCCCCGGCGGTCAATCATAACGACCTGCGTTGAGTTCTCCACATCACCCGCCTCAGCATCGAAGAATTCATCGTTTGAAGCAGTGGACTCCAGACTCTTCCTGGCAGTTGACGTCCTCGCTAAAGTGGGAATGCGGCGTCTCTTGCTGTTAGAGATAAGACTGGTGAACTCAGTCACGACAGAATCCAAGTCGGTTAAAAGCGCCGCACAATGATCATAAGCACTCCGTTCTTCCTGGGACCTCTGACCCGAGTTCGGCCTTTCCCCAGGAAGCGCAGCGGCCGAAGCGGGGCTCGCAGCAGCCACTCCGGTCGTCGTAGCTGTAGCAAGAGGTGCGGAATTCGATTTCTTTCTCCAGAATGGACGCTTCTCAGCCTGTGCGGCTAGGAAGTAGCCTTCCTTGTCCTCGGGCGAGCCTAGTGTCTCACCCGGAGACAGGTAGGAGCTCGGGGGACGTGGGGCTTGCCTCTGAGCCGCCATGTCCTTGACCAAGCGGCGGAGGGCATCCCTCGTACCAACGACGCGGCTCACAAGAGTCTCGACTTGATGCCATTCGCGATCCTCTTCCTCTTGAGTGTTTGGGGGCTTCGGCCCTGTAGCCGTAACGGCAGGACTCCCAGAGGAAGGCTCCTGTCCGGACTCGAGGCCCCTCGCGATCCTACTAGCCTTCTCCAAAGCATTTGCCCAGTCGGCGAACTCGTCAGCGTTGGACGCCTTCAAGTGCCAAACTTCAGCGCCGGAGTCGATGTTGATCTCCCTCCGTCGCTCATCCGCAGCAATGGCGGCCAGGCTCAGAGGTATCGCGCCTCGCAACGCAGAGGATTTCCGGTTATGATAATAAGAAAGCGTGCAGGTCGTGTAGTCTAGAGAGAAGTATCTGCGGGCATAACCCTGTCCCTTCTTCCGCCGTCTCTTCAGCAGAGTACCTGTATGATGCGTCGTGAGGGTCGACCCGGCGTCACTACGGCCGGCCATCGACGTGGCCCTCTTTCTCGTCTCTGGGTCGTGGCTGGGCAGACTGTCGGTCGAGTCCGCGGGTGCTGCGCCCAGATGTGAGCTCGGTTTCGCTAAGCTCGTCTTGCTTATGTTCCCGTGAGAGCCGGCCTGTAAGTGAGGTAGATTATGGGCGCCCTGAGGAGGTTGACCAGTCGGATAGGTCAAGAGGACGAATGTAGCCGTCTTGGATGTCTGCTTCGAAAAGGTGTTGTCGAAGATCAAACCAAACATGCCGCCCTGGCCAGAGGCGACATCAAAGGTCCCCATGGACACCTTATCTGCCTCGCATTTCCCATGCCATTTCATAAGTATAAACCCCTTGCTGGCCAACTGCTCTTGTGCCGTGCCTGCGTCTCTTTTAGAGAAGAGACCGCTCTTCCCATTGTTGGCGGTACCATCGACGTATTCGTATGAAGAGGAATTAGCATCTTCCGGATTCGCGGCCGGACCCGTAGCACCAGAGCCCGGGTGCTTGACGATTCCGAAGTTGCTAGAGTTCGGCACACAATGTCAGCCGGGAGGGTGTTGGACGACTATGCGATTTAAGGCACCGCATGAGGACGTACATGGACTTCTTGTGAGGCTGGACGCTCCAGGATATGGTATGGCCTTCGTCAACTTTGACCCATCGCACGATATAGGACTGTCAATGTAGATAGATACGTGAGCTATACGTTCGAGACGCGCATATACATCGCATCATATCGAGGAGGCTCCCCGAAGACGCATCGATGTCCGGGCTACTAACCTTGCTATGAATCTCCAATTGCTCTATTCCCGCCATTTCTAAGCCGCAATAAGAAGCTCGTTCGTTCGGATCGTCTCCTCATATGCGAGTCCAACTGCAGGTCCGGGAGGGGGTTTTTTTTTTCTGAATTGAAGGCGAGAATGCTTCGTTCCCCGTTACTCTCTCCGCAAGCAGTGTAGCCGGTCAGGAAGGGTAATCAAAGGGGCTGGTGCTGGCTAGAAGAATCCCGGCCCATGCCGGCACTGTGATGATTCCCTTTTTCGGCGGCGAGCTCGTAGGGAATGCGCGCAGAAACAGGAACAGAGTCGTAGTTATATTTCGAGAGACAACCAACAGGGTAAGGTTGATTAGATCGGCGGCGTGGGTAATGTCGGGAGGTGTAATGTGTTAAGTTGTTATAATTAGGTGGTGACCTTCCCAAGCTTATCCGTACGTACAGGTACTTAAAGGATCGGTGAACTAGCGGACAACCACGTCAATCCCAGTTATTACTATGGCAATGGCGTACCTACTTTAGTATCTGTACATAAGGTGACGCAAGCCGGTGCGGCAACAACAATATAAGACATCTTACTCTGTTTGGCAAGTCTCCGCGTCCCATCCAGCAAAATCATATAGGGTCCCGCATGGGGTAATCAACGCCCCCATTAGTGCCTAGGTAGCTAGGTATGAATTAGGCCCACTGAAATCTACCTACTCTTCTGCTCATTCACGGCGCCTACCGTGTGGATACCTAATTATACGAATACACCAACGCTTCGTACAGGATAGGATTAGGCAATATTATGTTCGTTTCTGAATTCACGGAAACTGCATAAGTTCCCTTCTATGAGATCCTCGCTTCCTAATTGCACAAATTGGGTCGCATGTAGTACTACCAAGCAGAACTCGAAAGGCAGCGCGAGCCCAGTCCAATGATGGTAAAGATGACAAGCACCGCAGCAGATATTACCCATCCCCGAACCGCGGGCGGACCCCAGAGCAGAAAATCGGAATGCGTTATTTCCCCTCGTTACCTGTGGTTGGGAGTGCTCTTGCGTCCAAAGTAGGTGGTTCGTAAAAAAAGCCGAGCTCTG
>QJOB01000449.1:0-17801 GCA_004155035.1 Monosporascus sp. 5C6A | reverse complement strand
GGGTGCGGTAGTGGGCGACACGATACCGCTGTCGGCCTGATCGCACAAATGTAGGCGGGCGACCCGGGCGCCGCTGCACTGCCGCGGTTTCGCTGGGGCGCCGTGTCATGGAGGGCCGATGCTGCGCTATGCGGTAAAGGACGTCGCCCCGTCTCGCCCGCGAGCCGATCGACTGCAGCGATTCTCCTGGCGAAGTGATTCTGCTGCCACTCGAAGACGTCGGTCCGACCCGGCGGACAGTGTAAACTCCAGCCTTTTTTCGGCACTCGTAGCATGGCGCACGCCCAGCAACGCAGGGCGCTCAGCGGCCCCGCGCTGATCCGCATTCTTGCTCGCCTGACGGACGTCGACGTTTCCGCATCTGCGCAGCCCCTTTCTGGTCGGTTGAGCCAATGGCTCAGCTGGACGGATGCCATCACGCTCTTGTCGGCATTGAGCGCGGCACCGCCCGCCAGTGCCTCCAGCACGCGGCCCGTCGGCCCGGACGCCGAAACCATCGGTGGCCGCGTCCGCGCGGCGTTGACGAAGTCCATCGCGTCCAGCTGTGCGCCTGATGCCAGGCCTGGGCCACGCGCGCCGATCCAGAACCCGTCGGTGCCGGTGGTGGTCGACTACGCCGATTTCCGGCAGCGCTACGTGCTGATGCAGCAGACCATGGAACTGGAGATCAGCGACCTGCGTGGCCGCCTGCGGCGCCTGCTGGCTGCCAGGACGCCCGACCTCGCGCGCCTTGCGGTGCTGGACGCCAGCATGGAGCAGGCGCTCGCAGGCCGCGAGCGTTCGTTGCTGGGGGCCATTCCAGCGATGCTGGGGCCGTACTTCGAGCGCCTGCGCGCGGCCGAGCAGCAGCGGCAGGCCCAGTTGCCCGCAGAGGGCCAGGCCACCCCATCCACATCCCGCGCCTGGCTGGATGCGTTCCGCAAGGATATGCAGAGCGTGCTCCAGGCCGAGCTTGATGTTCGTTTTCAACCGATCGACGGGTTGCTCGCAGCCCTTCGCTCCCGCTAAGCGGGACAGACACCTTTCATGTCCAGACTTCACCTGAATCTCATCGTTTTCTTTGTCGGGCTGGCGGCCTTGGGGTGGATTGCCGGCGGTTACGTCGTCGGCGGGAACCTGCTGGCACTGGCCGTCACGCTTGTGATCGGTGCCGCTTATATGGCGGGCGCGCTGGAGCTGCGCCGTTATCGGCAAGCCACGGGCACGGTCGCCCAGGCCGTGGCAGGGTTGTCCGAGACGCCGCCCACTCTGGCGGCATGGCTGGAGCAACTGCACCCGAGCTTGCGCCATGCCGTGCGCCTGCGTGTGGAAGGCGAGCGCGTTGCGCTGCCCGCGCCCGCATTGACGCCGTATCTGGTGGGCCTGCTGGTGCTGCTTGGCATGCTCGGTACGCTGCTCGGCATGGTGGTGACGCTCAAGGGCACGGGCGCAGCGCTGGAAAGCGCGACGGATTTGCAGGCGATCCGCGCATCGCTGGCCGCCCCGATCAAGGGGTTGGGATTCTCGTTCGGCACCTCGATTGCCGGTGTGGCAACGTCGGCCATGCTGGGGTTGCTCTCGGCGCTGTGTCGGCGCGAGCGGCTGCAGGCCGTGCAGGCGCTCGACGCAAAGATCGCGACCACGCTGCGCATCTACTCGCACGCACATCAGCGTGAAGAAACGTTCAAGCTTCTGCAGCGGCAATCCGATGTGATGCCCGCGCTGGTTGATCGGCTGCAGGCGATGATGACGTCGCTGGAGCAGCAGGGCGCGGCCAGCAGCGAGCGACAGATCGCCGCCCAGCAGGCATTTCTCGACAAGGCGCAGACCGCTTACAGCCAGCTTGCGTCGTCGGTCGGTCAGTCCTTGAAGGACAGCGCAGCGGAGAGCGCACGCGTTGCCACCGCCGCGCTGCAGCCGGTGGTGGAAACGACGATGGCGGGCCTTGCCCGGGAATCGGCCGCGCTGCAGGAGACGGTCGCGCACGCGGTGCAGCGTCAGCTGGACGGCCTGTCGACGCGCTTTGAAGCGACGGCCGAGGCGGTTTCCGGCATCTGGAACCACGCCCTGTCGGCGCATCAACGCTCCAGCGAAGCCCTGCTTGGCCAGGTTGGCACGTCGCTGGACCGATTTGCCGAGGCATTCGAGCAACGCTCGGCGCGGTTGCTCGATGGCGTTGCCAAGCGTCTGGATGCCACCGCTGGCGGCCTGTCCGCTGCCTGGCGCGATGCGTTGGCCCGCCAGGAACACACCCACGCCGAACTGGCCGCGCAGAACCAGCGCGCGCTGGAGGCGGCCGCTGCCACGTTTGAGCAGCACGCCGTATCGTTGCAAGACGCGTCGCGCCAGTCGCATACGGCGCTGCAAGCCGCACTGGAAGCACGAGACGCGCAACGTCTCGCGGCCTGGACCGAGGCGCTCAGCGCAACGGGCGAGAAGCTCGGCCAGGCGTGGGAGAAAACCGGCGCCGATACGGCGAATCGTCAGCAAGATATCTGCGATGCGTTGGCGCAGACAGCGCGCGATATCGCCGCGCAGCAGGACGCATCGCGTCAGTCGCGAGCCGCGCTGCAAGCTGCGCTGGAAGCGAGAGACGCGCAACGTCTGGCGGCCTGGACCGATGCCCTTGGCGCCATGGGCGCCAAGCTGAGCGAGGCGTGGGAAAAGGCTGGCGCCGATACGGCAAGCCGTCAGCAACAGATTTGCGACGCACTGGCCCAGACCGCACGCGACATTTCCGCGCAAACGCAGGCACACGCCAACGACACGATCGGCGAGATTTCGCGCCTGGTCCAAGCCGCTTCGGAAGCGCCCAGGGCCGCGGCCGAAGTGGTGGCCGAGCTGCGCCAGAAGCTGTCCGACAGCATGGTGCGCGATACCGCGATGCTGGACGAGCGTGCGCGCCTGCTGGGCACGCTGGAAACATTGCTCGACGCCGTCAACCATGCATCGACCGAGCAACGCACGGCGGTGGACGCCCTGGTGGCAACGTCGGCGGATTTGCTGGAGCGAGTGGGTAAGCGGTTCACCGATCGCGTGGAAGCTGA
Source organism: Monosporascus sp. 5C6A (assembly GCA_004155035.1). NCBI lineage: Eukaryota > Fungi > Ascomycota > Sordariomycetes > Xylariales > Monosporascus > Monosporascus sp. 5C6A. The sequence goes on along the minus strand of QJOB01000449.1, from coordinate 14,775 downwards.
GACCGGCAAGCTTGGCGCGGTGGCTGCGCAGGTGACCGGCAGCGCGGTCGAGGTGGCGAGCCTGGGCGAGGCGTTTGGCGTGGCCGTGCAGCTGTTTGGCGAGTCGAACGACAAGCTTGCGGCCCAGCTGCAGCGTATCGAAGCCGCGCTCGAGAAGTCGCTCACCCGCAGCGACGAACAGCTCGCCTACTACGTGGCGCAGGCGCGTGAGGTGATCGACCTGAGCATGCTGTCCCAAAAGCAGATCCTCGAAGACCTGCAACGGCTGGGCGACCAGCGCGCGCTGGCCGGGACCGAAGCGGCATGAACGACGAGATCGACGGTGGCATCGAGGCCACGGCGCCGGTCTGGGCCGCGTTCGGCGACCTGATGTCGGTGCTGCTGGGCGCGTTTGTGCTGATTCTGGTCGGCGTGATCGGCGTGCAGCTGGAGCTGTCCTCCAAGCTGGAAAACGAGGTCAAGCAGCGCGAGGCCGAGGCACAGCGCCGCAAGACACTGGAGCAGGCGCTGGCCGGCCCGCTGGCGGCCGGGCGCGTGACGCTCGTCAACGGGCGCATCGGCATCAACGGCAACGTGCTCTTCGCGATCAACTCTGATCAATTGCAGCCCGAGGGCCGCGCGCTGATGAAGAGCCTGGCGGGGCCGCTGGCCGCGTATCTCACTTCGCGTGAAGAGATCCTGATGGTGAGCGGGTTTTCCGACGATCAGCAGGTGCGTGCCGGCAACCGACTGTTTGCCGATAACTGGGAGCTGTCCGCCAAGCGCGCCTTGACCGTGACGCGTGCGTTGATTGATGAGGGCATTCCCGCGTCCAGCGTGTTTGCAGCAGCGTTTGGCTCGCAGCAGCCCGTGAGTTCCAACGCCGACGACGTTGGCCGTGCGAAGAACCGGCGCGTGGAGATTGCGCCGGTTCCAAGGCAGGCCGCTTCCAACGGTGGGCGCCGTGAGCCGCATTGATGTGTCGACGCAGGCCGCGCTCGACAGCTGGCGCGCAAGCGGCGCGGACCGGCTGGACCGCCTGCGCTTCTGCTTCATCGAGGCATTGCATCGGCGTGCGGCCGGACAAACCGGCGAGGCACGGCGCCTTCTCGATGCGCGGTTGGGTGAGCTGGTGGCGGCCTATGCAAAAGACGTCGATCGCGCGACAACCTTGTCCGATGCGACCGGCCCACGGGTGTCCGCCGGCAGCGCGTTGTCCGAACTGCTGCGTGACATTGCCAGCCGTGAGCGCACGGATGTCTTGAGCGCAGCAGACGGCGGCTCGGGGCGTCCTCTGCACGCATTGCCGGAACTCAGGATTCTCGAAGACGTGCGGGATACCTGGTCTCGCGTCAGCGCCGAGAAGCAGCTGCGTGACGCCTTGAACAAGGTGCCGGTCAATGCCGGGCCGCTGAACTCGAGCAGTCTCGTGCATCGGTCGCTGCTGTTGATGCGCGAGGTGTCGCCCGATTACCTGCGGCAGTTCCTGTCGTATGTGGACGCGCTTTCGTGGCTGGAGCGCATGAGCGGGGACAGCAACGTCGGTGGCCAGGAAGCTGCCCGCAGCGGCGGAAAGGCGGCGCGCAAGGCGCGCTAGGCATCACAGCACAGCGGCTTCCGGCCAGGCAGATTGGTCTGCGCCTGCTGCGTATTCCGACCGGCAAGCACGCAAAAAAGGGAGCCGAGGCTCCCTTTTTCTTTGCGCTGACGATCAGCTGTTGATCGCTGCGTCCTTGACCTTTTTCAAGGCGCGGACCTTGACGCGCACGGTAGCCGGTTTGGCTTCAAACCACTGCTCCAGGCCGGTAAACGGGTTTTTGCCGAAGCGGCGCTTGGTTGCCGGCACCTTGACCGAGGTCACCTTGAACAGGCCCGGCAGGGTGAATTCGCCGGCGCCCTTCTTGTGCAGCGAAGCCACGATGGTGTTCTCCAGATGGAGCAGCACCGCCTTCACCGCCTTGGCGTCGACGGCAGCTTGTTCCGCCAGATGGCTCACCAGGCTCGCCTTGGTGAACGTGTCCTTCAAGGGCTTGAGGGTCGGCGTCGTTGCAGCAGGCTTCTTTGCTGGCGCGGCCTTCTTTGCCGGCGAGGCCTTCTTTGCAGCGGTCTTGGCAGCGGTCTTGGTTTTGGTGGCCATAGTGAAAATAGATGGTTGGGTAAAGTTGACCATTCAATGGAAGCGACGCCTGTACAGCGCGCTTCGAGCAAGCATAGCAAAGGTTGAGCGCCGTGGAGGCGTTATCTAAGCTGTTTTAGGGGGTGGGGAACACTTATTGCATACGGTTCGCCGTCCATCACCTTGTTCAAGCATCCCAGGTTCAGCACACACATGTCCCAACGAAAATCGTCGCACAGCGCGGTGAGCCCCAAAAACCGTGCACCCATACTTGCCCGGCTGCGCCAATCGAAGATGACGCGTTCCACCCATGCGTACGTTCGCGGCAGCACCGTGAAGTTCTACGAGTGGCGGAGCGAGGTGCAGCCGCACACGTTTCCCGAAGGGCCGACCATCTGGATCTGCGGCGATTGCCATGTCGGCAACCTCGGCCCGATCGGCCATACTTCCGGCGCCGCGCGCATACAGATCCGGGATCTGGACCAGACGGTGCTGGGCAATCCAGCGCACGACTTGATCCGGCTTGGCGTCTCGTTGGCGACGGCCGCACGCGGTTCGGACCTCCCTGGCATCGTGACCGCACGCATGGTGGAGGCGCTGATGGCGGGGTACCTGCACGGTATCGACCCCGATGCAGCGTTGCGCTTGCCGCCGCGCCCTGCTTCCGTTCGCACAGCCATGAAAGCGGCAACTGCACGTACGTGGAAAGAACTGGCCAAGGAGCGGCTGAGCGACACGTCTCCAACCATTCCGCTAGGGCGCCATTTCTGGCCGCTCTCACGAGAAGAGCGGCGCGAACTGAAACATCTTGTGAGCCAGCACGAGGTGCTTGCCCTGGTGGCGCGTCTTTACGAAATGCCGGGCGAAGCCTCCGTCAGCATCGTGGACGCGGCGTACTGGGTCAAAGGATGCAGCTCGCTCGGGCAGCGGCGTTATGCCGTCTTGCTGGCCGTCGACCAGGACCGCGGGCCGCGGTACCGGCTGATCGACATCAAGGAGGCGGGCAAGGCCGCGGCGCCCAGCACCGCTGCAGGCGAGATGCCGCGGATCAACGGGGAACGCGTAGTCACCGGCGCGCGGCGTCTTTCTCCTGACCTGGGCGATCGAATGGCATGGGGGCGCATGCTTGGCGGTAGTTTTTTCATGCGCGAGCTGCAGCCGCAAGACCTGAAGCTGTCGGTCGACAAGCTGGAGCACAAGGACGCCACCGTCCTGGCCGCTTACCTGGGCAACGTCGTCGGCCTCGCCCATGGCAGCCAGATGGCCCGGGATGTGGCGATGTCCTGGCACCGTGATCTGCGTGCGCGTCACGGGCGCTCCATCGACGCGCCGTTCTGGCTCTGGTCCTCGATTGTCGATCTGCTCGGACGGCACGAGCGCCAGTATCTCGAGTACTGCCGCGCCTGGGCTGGCTGATCCGCTGCGCTGCATCTTTCCACGGGCACAAACGCTGCTATCGAGCCTTCGGAGCCATCGTGAGGCGATGATGAAGGATGGCGCTCGGCTGCCGAAGTGCGCAGCCAAGAGAGCGGCAAGGAGGCGCGATGTACGTGGCGATGGGCGCGCCTATGCAAAGATGACCGCCGTGACGTTGGACAAGGATTTCGACAAACCGGCGGACGTCGTGCTGGACCATGTTTCGCTGGCCGACTTCATTGCGGCAGCGTGGGTATGCGCGGCGCACGCCTGACGGGGCCAGGGCGGCAGCGTCATCCCGCATCGCTATGCGACGAGATGGACGAGCAGCGCGCCGTTCAACCCAGCCACCAGGGCGGCCCCAGCCGTCGCAAGTAGAACCAGGCCGCGCCCGGCGGCATGCTGCCCCATCAGGTCCGGCCGGCGTGCCAGCCAGATCAGCGCCGCCATGGGAAACGGCACCACCATGCTCAGAACCACCTGACTGAGCACCAGTGCCCGCGTGACATCCATGCCCGCGCCGATGACGATGAACGCCGGCACCATGGTGATCAGTCGGCGCATCCATACGGGCAGGCGTACACGCAGGAAGCCTTGCAACACCATCTGGCCCGCCATCGTGCCGACCACGGAGCTTGAGAGCCCCGATGCGATCAACCCGACCAGAAACACCAGCCCAGCCGATGCCCCGAACAACGGCGCCAGGGTGACATAGGCATCCTCAATGCCGGCCACCTCCGCATGTGCGCCGTGAAACCCGCCTGCTGATACCACCACCATGGCGAGGTTGATGCAGCCGGCGGCCGCCAGCGCTGCCACCACCTCGCGGTTGGAATAGCGCAGCAGTTGTGATGTCTCCGATGCACTCCGTGGACGCACACGCGTATTGACCAGTCCCGAATGGAGGAAGAGCGCGTGTGGCATGACCGTGGCTCCGACAATGCCGGCCGCCAACATGAACGCGTCGGGCGGCAATGCCGTGGGGATGAAGGTTTGCCGCAGCGCCGCCGCCCACGAAACAGGCAAGATCCACACTTGGATGATGTAAGAGATACCGATGACGGCCACCAGCGTGCCAATCATCAGTTCAACAGAGCGGAAGCCCCGCGCCTGCAGCATCAGCAAAAGATAAGTCAGCACACCGGCGACGACCATGGCTTGCAGCAGAGGCATCCCGGTCAGGAGCGCGATGCCCAGAGCGGCCCCTACGAACTCGGCAAGGTCGGTCGCCATGGCGGCAAGCTCACTGATGAACCACATGACAAGACCGGCCGGCGCAGGCAGGTGAGTGCGGCAGAGTTGCGCCAGATTTTGGCCCGTCACGATGCCCACGCGTGCAGACAGCATCTGGAACAGCATCGCCACCAGGCTCGATGCCAGCACGACCCATAGCAGCTGATATCCGTAGCGGGCGCCAGCCTCGATGCCCGTGGCGATGTTGCCGGGGTCGGTATAGGCGACCGACACCACCACGGCTGGACCAACGAACGGCGTGAACGTGCGCCAGCCCCGTCGGCGGCCTTCCAGCGCTGCGCGCGCCTGGGCGACGACGCTTCTCGATGCAGAAGAAATGTCGCGTTCAAGCGCAAGGGTGTCGTCCATGGGTGCTCCGGGAGATAGGCAGGCGGCGCAAGGCCCTTCGCAACGCGCGTACCCGACAGCCCCACGCGAGGCGTGCGGTACGCGATGGAACGGGTGTTGCGGAAAGGGTTGCGCCATGAAGGCATCCATCCATTCCTGGAGAACCCCCATGTTCATGCACAACAAGCGATTGCAGTACACCGTTCGCGTCAGCGAAACCGATCCTGGATTGGCCAATCTGCTGCTGGAGCAGTTCGGTGGCCCCCAAGGCGAGCTTGCGGCAGCGATGCGCTACTTCACGCAAGCCGTTGCAGAAGAGGATGCAGGCCGCAAGGACATGCTGTACGACATCGCGACGGAGGAGCTGAGCCACCTTGAGATCATCGGCACCATCGTCGCCATGTTGAATCGCGGTGCCAAGGGGGAACTGGCGGAAGCGGTGGACGAGCAGGCGGAGTTGTATCGCAAGCTCAATGGCGCCGGTAACGATAGCCATGTGACGCAGGTGCTTTATGGTGGGGGGCCATCGTTGACCAACTCAGCAGGCGCTCCGTGGACGGCCGCCTACATTGACTCGATCGGTGAGCCGACGGCGGATCTGCGCTCGAACATTGCGGCCGAAGCCCGCGCCAAGATCATCTATGAACGGTTGATCAACGTGAGCGCCGACCCCGGTGTGCGCGATGCGCTGGGCTTTCTCATGACGCGCGAGGTGGCGCACCAGAAGTCGTTCGAGAAGGCGCTCTACGCCATCAACGGCAACTTCCCCCCGGGCAAGCTGCCGCCGGTGCCGGAGTTCAGCGATGCGTATTTCAAGATGTCGCGTGGTGGTCCCATCGTGCAGGCACCGTGGAATAGCGGTACGGGTCTTGAGCTGGTCGCAGACCCCCCGATGCCTGCGGACGGCGGAGACGGCAACGCGTCGGTCAACCTGACCGATGCCGAACTGGCTGCGCTGGAGGCCATGAAGACGCGTCTGGCTTCGGACCCGGCTGTCGATCCGACCACCGGTGCGGAGCTTGGTAAAGCGAAGGCGTGATAACCGCATCCAGGCCCGGGTGCAGCGTCACTCGGGCCTGGACATTGCGTCTGCGTCAGACACCGCGCGTTTCAAGCCCGAACAAACATGGAGACGCTCATGGATATGCGAGTACCGTTTGCGATCGCGGCGCTACCCTTGCCATGATTGCCATGTACTCGCTCGACCGCGGCGTGCCCGCTGGTGTGTTCGGGGCAGGCGCACAACAACACGCGCCGATTCACGCGAGAGTCGATTCCCTGCACGAACAATGAGAAGTTGCGCCTTAGCTGGGCAGTGGCCAGACGCAGTCGTCGGCGACAGCAAAGAGCGCTTCTCCGGGTGCAGCCGGTGCCGTCCACAAGCCGGTGAACTCGCCAAATGCGGGCAGCAGGGCGCCGGTCGCTCCAAACCTGAAACACGGCAGCCGGAGGCGGTCCCGAGCCGGTCCGCTGATGACGACGCCCGGGTGCACATGTCCGGCGATGACGTAGCGATCGGGCACCCGCTGCGGTTCATGGCACAGCGCGAAGGGCCCGATCGCCCACGGCTCTTCCACCACGTTAAAGCGCAGGTCCGCAGGTGGGTCTCCGGCATGGCGGTCGTGGTTGCCGCGGACCAACGTGCAAGCGACCTCCGCGTGGCGTGCGCGCCAGGCGGCGAGCGCATCGAGTGCTGCGTGCGCTTCGCGTGCGTGCAGGAGATCGCCCAGCCACGCGATATGCGCCACCGGCAGCCGGGCGAGCATGGCATCCAAGCGCGCGACCGCCTGGCTCGTGCTCCCAGCCGGCACCGGCACGCCGCGCGCCCGGAACGTGGCCGCCTTGCCGAAATGCGCATCCGCCACCATCAGCATGCGTTGCGCAGGCCACCATAGCGCGCGTTCGGGCAGCAGCCATACGGTCTCGCCCGCGCATTGGATGGCGTAGTCTTTGGCGACCGTCATAGCAATGGCAGTGGCTTCGATGTCTTACGCGGCCGGCGCGTGCGGCGGCTGGACTTGCCCGCGGTGTCGGGCGATTCGGTCAGGCGCAGCGCGGCCTGTACGTCGGTCTCGATCTCCGGCCTGGCCGCAGCATCCGGATCGGTGGGTTCGGGGCCGGCGGCGCGCTCAGCTTCGGCCAGCATGCGTGCGATCCGATCGGCGAGTTTCTCCGTCGAGAGCTGCTCGCGAAACCGCTCCACCATCAACGGAAAACTGAACGGCGACGGACGTTTCAGTGCGCAGAGCTGCAGCTGCAAACCGCGCATGCGGACGAGGGCGGCTTCGATACGGTCGAGATCCAGTTCCTGGCGCAGCACTTCGGTCTCTGCCTGCGAAAGCAGCAGGTTGCCGGGGTCGTGGCGCCGGAAGACTTCATAGAACAAGCCAGAAGACGCCTGCAACTGGCGCGCGCTCTTGTGCGCACCGGGGTAGCCCTGAAACACCAGCCCCGAGACGCGTGCAATCTCGCGAAAGCGGCGTTGCGCCAGTTCTCCGGCGTTGAGGCTGGCCAGCACGTCCGGCATGAGGGTGTGCGTGGCAAAGAGTTCGCCGCTGGCGAGCAGCGCCGGCCAGTCGATGGGTGTGGCCGACAGCAGTTCCAGGCCGTAGTCGTTGAACGCCAGTGAGAAGGTCGCCGGCGTGCGATTGGCCGCGCGCCAACCAAGCAGGCTCGCGAGCCCCAGGTGCGCATGCCGCCCGGCAAACGGATACAGAAACAGATGCCAGCCTTCGCGCGACTGCAGCGTCTCGGCCACCAGCGTGGCCGTGGTGGGCAGCGCAGACCAGCGCGCCTGCAACTCCAGCAAGGGGCGCGCGGCCTGCATTTCGGGGCTGTCGAAGCGGGCATGTGCTGCCGCATCGAGCTGCGCCACCACCGCGTGCGCCAGCTCGGTGGAAAGCGGCATGCGACCGCCGTTCCAGCGCGGCACGGCAGCGCGCTTGCCGGTGGCGCGCCGCACATAGGCGGTCATGTCCTGCACGCGCACCAGTTCCAGCAGGCGGCCTGCAAACAGGAAGTTGTCACCGGGGCGCAGCCGCGCAATGAAACCTTCTTCAATCGACCCCAGCGCGCCGCCACCGGACGCGTGCCACCAGCGCACGGTCATCGTTGCATCGCTGACGATGGTGCCGATGCTCATGCGGTGTCGCCGCGCGAGCCGCGCATCGGGCAGGCGCCAGATGCCGTGTTCATCGGGCATGACGCGGCGGTAGTCGGGATACGCCGTGAGCGAGTGGCCGCCCTGTCGTACGAAGTCGAGCGCCCATTGCCACTCGTCGTCGCGCAAGTCGCGGTAGGCCCAGGCGCGGCGCACTTCCTGCAGCAGCGCGTCGGGCACAAAGCCGCCGCCCAGGGCGACCGTCACCAGATGCTGAACCAGCACGTCCAGCGGCTTGTGTGGCGAGGTGCGGGCCTCCACCTGTCCTGACATGGCCGCAGCGCGGGCCGCGGCGCCTTCCACGAGTTCAAGGCTATGCGTGGGCACCACCGTCACGCGAGAAGGCCGGCCAGGTGCGTGGCCAGATCGCCCCGCACGCTGCAACAGCCGCGCCACACCCTTGGGCGAGCCGATCTGCAGCACGCGTTCCACCGGCAGAAAATCCACGCCCAAATCCAGGCTTGACGTGCAGAACACCGCCTTGAGCTTGCCTTGCTTGAGGCCGGTCTCGACCCAGTCGCGCGTTGCGCGGTCCAGCGAACCGTGATGCAACGCAATCAGCCCGGCCCATTCCGGCCGCGCGTTGATGACGGCCTGATACCACAGCTCCGCTTGCGAGCGCGTATTGAGAAACACCAGCGCGGTGCGGGCGCTTTCCAGCTCCTCCAGCACATGCGGCAGCATCGCCATGCCCAGATGCCCGGCCCACGGAAACCGACCTACGCCGTCGGGCAGCAGCGTATCGATCTCCATGCGCTTGGGCAGGTGGCCCTGCACCAGCGTGCCGGGGGCGGGCGTTCCTGCATCGCCGAGCGCGTCCATGGCTTCCGACAGGTTGCCCAGCGTGGCGGAAAGTCCCCACACGATCAGTTCCGGCGACCACGTGCGCAGCCGGGCGAGCGCCAACTGGACTTGCACGCCCCGCTTGTTGCCAACGAGTTCGTGCCATTCATCCACGACCACCACACGCACCGAGCTCAGGGCCTCGCGCGCATCGGCGCGTGCAAGCAGCAACGACAGGCTTTCGGGTGTGGTCACAAGGGCGGTCGGCAGGCGGCGTGATTGCGCGGCGCGCTCGGCGCTGCCGGTGTCGCCGGTTCGCAAGCCGAGCGTCCAGTGCGGTGCCAAATCCAGTGCGGCCTCGGTCAATGCGCGTGTTGTGTCGGCCGCCAGTGCGCGCATGGGTGTGAGCCATAGCACCGATAACGGTGGTGCGCCGCTGCGGCTGCGTACTTGCGCCAACCGCTGCAGCGCTCCCAGCCAGACCGCATAGGTTTTCCCCGCGCCCGTGGTGGCATGCAGCAGGCCCGATTCGCCGCGCGCCATGGCCGACCACACAGTGCGCTGGAACGGCATGGGCGTCCAGCCACGCGCATCAAACCACGTATCAAGATCGGGCAGTGCAGGTTCGTTCATGACGGCGGCAGCAGGCTCTCCAGCGTCTGCAGGGTATCGGCTTCAGCAGCGGGCTTGTCGTGCCGCCAGCGTAGCATGCGCGGAAACCGCACTGCGATGCCGCTCTTGTGCCGAGGGCTGCGCGCAATGCCCTCGAAGCCCAGTTCGAACACCAGCGTCGGCGCTACGCTGCGCACGGGGCCGAAGCTCTCCACCGTCGTCTTGCGGATGAGCGCGTCGACCTGGCGGATCTCTGCGTCGCTCAGGCCGGAGTACGCCTTGGCAAACGGCACGAGCTTGCGCTCGGGCACCTCGGGCGGTGCATCCCATACGGCGAAGGTGTAATCGGTGTACAGGCTCGCGCGCCGGCCGTGGCCACGCTGCGCGTAGATGAGGACCGCATCCACCGAGAACGGATCGACCTTCCACTTCCACCACACCCCCACGTCCTTGGTGCGGCCCACGCCGTAGCGGGCGTCGCGCCGCTTGAGCATCAGCCCTTCCACGCCAAGCTCGCGGGATGCCTCACGCTGCCGCGCAAGATGCAGCCAGTCGTCGCCTTGCAGCAGCGGTGACAGCTCCAGCGCCGGATGGACGTATTCGGCAATCACACGTTCTAGCTGCGCGCGGCGCTCGCTCTGCGCGCGCTCGCGCAGATCCTGCCCCTGCCATTCCAGCAGGTCATACGCCAGCAGCACGGCCGGCGCCTCGCGCAGCACGCGCGCGTTCAGGGTCTTGCGGCCGATGCGTTGCTGAAGCAGGGCAAACGGCTGCACGCGACCGTCTTGCCAGACCACGATCTCGCCATCGAGCACGGTGCCCGGCGGGAGCGCCTCCGCCATTGCGGACAGTTCGGGAAAGCGTTCGGTGATGAGTTCCTCGCCGCGCGACCACAGCCATGCGCTGTCGGCGCGCCGCACGAGTTGCGCGCGGATGCCATCCCACTTCCATTCGATTTGCCATTCAGTGGGCGCGCCGAGCAGGGTGTCGAAGGCGTCCAGTTCCGCCTGCAGCGGGTGCGCGAGAAAGAATGGATACGGGTGCCCGGTATCGAGCGCGTGGCCGTCGACGCTGGCATCGGCCAGCAGCGCCCGATAACGCTCGGCGGTGGGCGCCTGTCCGATGTCGGTATAGCCCATCAGCCGTTGCGCGACGTGCTTGGGGTCGGTGCCGCCCCCCTCAGCCAGCGCGCGCGTGACCAGCAGTTTCGACACCCCCACGCGAAACGCCCCCGTGATCAGCTTCATCAACACGAGCCGGGCATGCAGCGGTAGACCCCGGCACAGTTCAGCCAAGCGCGGCAGTACCAGCTCGGGGGGCTGCCCGCGCAACGGCAGCAGACGTGCCTCCATCCACTCGGCCAGGCTGGCGTTGTCTGCGCGATCCGCATCCGGCAGGACCAGCGCGATCGTCTCGGCCAGGTCGCCCACGGCCTGGTAGCACTCGTCAAACAGCCATTCGGGCAAGCCGGACGTGGTCTGCGCAAAGCTGGCGAGCACGCGCACGGGCACCAGCTGGCGAGGTTTGCCGCCAGCCAGGAAGTAGACCGCCCAGGCGGCGTCGGCATCGGGCGCGGTGCGCAGATAGGCCACCAGTGCGGCCAGCTTGCCGTTGCTCGATGTGGTGGCGTCGAGCTGCGCGTACAGATCGGCAAAGGCTTTCATGACGCGGGCGTGTCCTCTGGCTCGCCTGCGGTGGGCGTATCACCTGCTCCGGCGGCTTCGCTTTCTTCGGCCTCGTCGCCATACTCGGTGGCGAAGGCGCGCGCATCCAGGCCGCGTTCGGACAGCCACCGCACCATGGGCGCAACCTGCCCGTGCGTGACATAGACACGCGTGGCGCCCGTGGCGTCGATGGCCTGCAGCAGGCCGGGCCAGTCGGCATGATCGGACAGCACGATGCCGCGATCGACGCCGCGCCGCCGACGTGCGCCACGAAGCTGCATCCAGCCGCTGGCAAACGCATCGGCATAGTCACCAAAACGCCGCATCCACGCCGTGCGTTGTGCCGAGGGCGGTGCCAGTACGAGGGCGCGCCGCAAGTCCGCGCGTGGCACGTCGGTCGCGAGTTGCGTGGGCGGCAGCGCCACGCCTGCGTGCCGATAGGCGGCATCCAGTTGCAGCATGGCGCCGTGCGAAACGATGGGCCCAATGTCGGTATCAAGGCCGGAAAGAATGCGCTGCGCCTTGCCGAACGCGTAGCAGAACACGATGCTTGCGCGCCCCGCCTCGGCATTGCCGCGCCACCATGCATTGAGCTGGGCGAAGATCTCTGCCTGCGGCCGCCAGTGGTAAATCGGCAGGCCGAAGGTGGATTCGGTGATGAAGGTATTGCATCGCACCGGTTCGAACGGCGTGCAGGTGCTGTCGGCCTCGACCTTGTAGTCGCCGGATACGACCCACACATCGCCGCCGTATTCCAGCCGCACCTGCGCAGAGCCCAGTACGTGCCCCGCCGGATGAAAGCTCAGCCGCACCCCGTGATGGACGATGGACTCGCCGTACGGCAGGGTTTGCAGGGGGATGTCGGCTCCCAGGCGTGCGCGCAGCACGCCTGCTCCCGGGGCTGCGGCCAGGTAATGCTGGTGCCCTATACGGGCGTGGTCACTGTGGGCATGTGTGATGACGGCGCGATCTACCGGCCGCCATGGGTCAACGTAGAAGTCACCTGCCGGACAATACAGGCCGCTGGGCGTGGTTACGATCAGGTCCGCTGCGCTGGTCATCGATTGCTCTCATTAGATGCCCCTTCATCCGACACCCGCAACAGCCGCCCGCGACAGCGTCAGCGCAATGGCTGCTTGCTTACGGGCTCGGCACGCATGTCGGCCGGGCCCCCGGGCCCTGCGGCGGCGGCACCTTGGCCGGCCGAATCACCACCAGGCTGACGCGTTCCCGCGGAAGTGTCCGCGGGCTGCGTGGCGGGCGACTTCGGTGCGGAGGCTGGCATGGTGTCCGGATACCGCGACAAGGAGTGGTTTGCCGTCTTGGGTTGAACCGCTGGAGCGGCGTCTGGCGATGGCGGGTGCGGCTCAGCCGGCTGTGCAAGCGAAAGCCCGCTGCCGGTCGTCGATACCAGAAAGAATAACCAACCTGCGGCTGCTTGTTTTGCTGCGCGTAATCCCTGATGCACGCATGGGCTCCGTTGCGCTCCCGTGGAGGAAGCAGCCGGCATGCCAGGCGTGCTGGCGGGCGATTGCAGAGCGGTTGTGGAGCGGACGGGCGTCGCGGCTGAGGAGGCGGTTGGCCATTTCTTCAAGGGTGGGAAAAATGACAGTCAGCGGCCCTGGACCTCCGAAAACCGGTGAGCGCGACTTCTCAGCTGCTGAGCGACCCATCCAGAATTTGATCTGTATCAGCCAGCGAAGGCCAGCATCGACGTACCGTGGGGTTCTATTAGAAAGAGCCATCCAATAGGCCAAAAACGGGGGAGCATCATGCTTGAGCATCAACCAGACGAGGTGGTCGCCGCCGCTCTTTGGGAACTGGAGTCCTCGGTGTGCCGTGCATTACCCAGAGGAGCGCTCGTCAGTTCGGCCCGTGCTTACTGCGGTGGATATGACGTGGCGGCGAATTGGTCAATGTCGACCGTCCGCGGCAATCGCCAGGAATGCACGTTAGCTGTTCATTTCAGCCTGGCAGAGGCCAAAGCGTACTGTCGATCGAACCACGCAAGACGGGAGGAGATCTGTCGGCGCGTGAGCGAATGGCTATGCGTTCAGTTGGAATTTCAGCGCGTAGAGCTGTGCGCAGACACAGGTTACGACCTGGTGCTCACCGCGCCAAACGCCTTCTTTCTCGATGAACGAGACGCCATTCAAGTGGGCCGCGAAGACCGGGAACACGATTTTTCGCTCTATCGTGGCGCGTCATTGCCGCCACTGAGGTGAGCGGAAGTTCTGTCCGACAGCGGCTGGGTTCTGTCCTTTCCGCTGCTTGACTCTCTACACGCAGGTTCGTTGTGCGCCGTCAACGCACGGGGTTACGCAGCAGCTACCTTCGAATGGCGGCCCGTCAATGTGGGCACGCGCAAATGCGGAGGCCTTATGCGCGAGTGGATCAGCGAAGCCGAGAAGACTTGTCTGCGTGAACTCCAAGATGCGCTAACTGAGACGCTGCCCCGTCGCGCCGTCCTGCGCCTCGAAGGCGATGAGCTAGACGGAATAGGTGCACACGCGTGGTGGATAGTAGAGGGCCCGCAAGGCGCGAAGCAGGTCAACTCGTTTTCCTTTCACCTGACGGAGTTGATGTTGCAGGCCTACTTTCACCAGTCGATCGACGCTCGTGCAAGTACGTGCGGGCGATTGAAGGATTGGGCGCACTGGGCGCTCGAAGGCGCAGAAGAGTCCGACGACAACGAGATGGGCTTCGATATCTGTGCGGTGGTCCCTGGAAGCATCTTTCACCCAAGCGGTCATTTACAGCGGCCGTGACAGCTCGGTCGCAGGACAGATAGCGGCTTTGCGTCGTTGTTCACATTGGGTGGCGGGCAGTGGGCGTAACTTGCAGCTGGGATGGGCGGCGCAGCCTTTGGGGCTTTTCTAGCGAGCATCGATCAACGACGCCTCCTGATGAGGGTAGGGCGTTGAGCGTGTCATATGGGTCAAACGTTTGCTTCTGATAGAAAAAAAGCGCCCCTGCACACGACTCGGGCGCGGACGCCTTTATCCCTCCGGAAGAGCGTCAGAAAACGCAGAGCACGCAACAGTAGGGACCGTTGGATATTCTGCATTTTTTCATTATCAGTGGATTGAAAAGAAACTTAACCACCCATTAGAGGGGAGAAGCGTACTCTCCGTTGAAAGCCACCTAGCTGAACTGGTTTCGAGTCGGGAAGTTATGCGATGGTCATCGTAAAACCACAGTCCGGCCATCGTGGATTCAGTAGATTGGATTTCAAAGTGGCTGCGGTTCAATGCGTTTCAACGTCGCGCTCTTCGACTTCTGGCGCCGTGACGACTCGATTGCGCCCTGTGGCTTTTGCCAGATACAGTGCCGCGTCCGCCCGCGCCAAGGCAACCTCCAGCGTATCTCCGGGCATGACGCATTCGACCCCTGCGCTGAAGGTGCAGCGGACGCCTTCTATTGGCGATCCTTCGACGGCAAGCCGCAGTTCGTCTATCAACACC
>QJOB01000448.1:0-17932 GCA_004155035.1 Monosporascus sp. 5C6A | reverse complement strand
TTAAATATATTTACTAAGATATTCCTTATTTTTATATCTCTTTTTACTTATTTTCTTATCTTATCGATTAGATTTTTCTTTTTCCTTTTTATTATAAAACTCCTTTATTTAGTTAATAATAATAGTGCTTATTACTTATTAATATCTATTTTTCTTAATTAGTTATAAATAGTCGGGTTTGTGGATTTTGTATGGGCAAAAGTGGGGCGTGAAGGGGGTGGTGCGTGAAGGGGGTGTTTGACTTACTGCATGTGTAGGTAACGCCTTATCTATATTCATTTCATTCTACAATGAAGATTGCAGCGCGCAGCTCAGAGATCCTCAAAATGGAAGGAGAATCACAACTCAGCCATAAAGATCTCGTCGCTTGTTGATCTCATGGAATTTCATTACTGCTTGGCACAGCAACACACAAAAGCGGAGACCAAAGCACTTCAGCAGACTCAGGCGACGTGGTTTGCTCAGAGTTGTTTACCTCAGTTTGGATTGCCTAACAGTGCCTAATCATACCTGACTATTAACTACTCATGTATGACATTCAAAGTTATTTGGCAGACACGAGGTAAGACTACAGGAGCTAATGCCTACAACAACCCCTTTTCGACATGTATAACTTTGGCACGAATAAAGACGCCCTCCGCCCTGACACTTCCAAGCCCTAATATATTCATTGTCTAACATCTCCCTCAGGCTTTTGAAACGCCCCATAATAGTATCCGGGCGCTCCGTGTTCACTGTTGCACCCTTGATCATGCCCGGCTTGATGCCAAACCCAATTATGGCCGGTTACAACGAGCCTAACCAAGGGCTCGACGATGATATTGACTCTTTGTTCGGTGATGGGAAAACAGGTGATGAGATCGACTTCGACAACCTCTTTTCTGAAGATGGCAATTCCCAGGCTAAGTCTAACGAGGCAACCTCAGGCCACCTGGAGGATATCCGCTCAGACACAGCCACTCTAGCCACAACAGCTTCCTTGGCCACCAACTGCCCGTACAAGGACAATCCCCAGCAAGGCCTTGGGTGGGCAAGGGACACCTTTACTCTAACACCTAATTGGACAGTCGTGCCAACAATCGAATCCATCATCCAAACACTTCAGGGGAGAATCGGTCCGGATAAGATATACCATGTCAAGCATTGGCGAGACGGGCCCTACAACAAGTTCTACCTTGTCACATACGATGGAAGTCACTTCGTCCTCAAAATCACTCTACCGATATGGCCCACGCTCAAGACGGAAAGCGAAGTCGCTACGCTGGCCTGGGTCCATCACAACACCGAACTGCCGGTTCCTAAGGTAAAATGTTACGATTCTTCTCGAGACAATCCGATAGGCTTCGAATGGATCTTGATGGACCGGATGCAGGGACAACCGCTTGCCGAATGTTGGAACAGCATGAGTGACGGGTCGCTTCAGCGCCTGATTTGGCAAATTGCAAAGTATACGGCGGTTGCCTTTGATAAGCAGTTCAATGGAGGCATAGGGAATATTTACCCAGCTGCACCCGAGTCCGACAACACTGAGCCACGGCTAGGAGAGTTGGTATGGATGCCCTTTTTTGGGGGAGAGCGCGGCTACCTCGAGTACCCGCGTGGGCCTTTCCACAACGCCCGTGAGTGGAACGAAAGCCGCCTCCGGTTTTCCTATTCAAATCTGTCCACAGCCATGCGGTTTATGCGGAGAGGATACGACGAGAAGCGGGCTTGGGAGGATGGTGCTCGTATGCTGGAGCTCATCAATCGGGTTAGAAATCTCGGTCACAAATTCTTTCGCAACCATCCCCGCCCCGACGCCACTCATGCACAACGACAAGATGAAGAGCGACCATCTGCACCGGTACCAGAGCCCACAATGCTCTGGCACGACAACCTCTCCCTCGACAACATATTGGTCAAAGACGGCGTACTCATGGGCATCCTAGACTGGGAATGTGTTTCGTGTCTCCCGCTGCACCAAGCCTGTCATTTGCCCGCTTTTCTCCAGATAAAGGGCGCCGCGGACACCGAGCTGCCGTACACTACGCCAGACGAGTATTCATATCTGGATAACGAGACCTTCGAGCTCCCGGTCCTCACCTCTTTCTACAGGGACACGAGGCAATATGAGATCAGCGCGTGTCGCAGGATTTTCTTCGATGAGATGAAGTGGCTGTCCCCTGGTTGGCTCCAGATGTATCGGCAGAGCGCAGATCAAAAGGATTTCGAGGCGGCAGTTCAAAATTGTGATAACGAGTTTGCCTATAAGCTGGTCGAGAAGTGGGTGGACGCCGTGGAAAAGGGGGAGGCGCCAGGTGACATCTCTCCTAGGCTGCATGAGCAGCTATACTCTGATTAATCAGACCTTATGGGGTTTCTCAGTGGGCAGACAGCCAATTCAATTGGTTACGGAACTTCAGTGTTTAGGTTGATATTCATTTTTAAATAAGTCACGACCTGCGCTTGGAATACTAGACCTTTAAGATAGCCGCCATGTATTTCTGAATCTTACCAATCATGCTTCTCATGACTACCCCGTAGCAAAATAACGTCGTCATCTTCATCACAGTTTCCATCATCATGTGCAGCCATCATTCTTGCAGTGCATTTCGAGTCCGTCCATCAGTCCAGACTCCGTATCCGTGTCTTCATCCTCGTTATCATGGCCTTCTGCTTCGTAGCTCGTGGGGGTCCCTCGCAAGCGCTCTTGGACTCCGACACTGTCAGAGGGGTTTTACCGTCTCAAGCCGTCGTAGGCTCAGGCTTCGACTTAAGCCCGCTCGACTGTGTACCCTGGTTCTCCATCTTCGCATGTCACGGCTCCTTTTGGCGGGGTTTCTTCTGGAGAGGCTTCTTATCTCCCAATTTTTGGTCTGTCTGGGGCCCCGTTTGCTGATGTTGCTTCTGCTTCATGGACTGCCCCTGGAGTCTCTGGTTCTTCTGCGTCATCGCTCCGACGGCCTCACCTCTCGCATTCGGCGCGGCAGGGGCAGGAGGAAGAGCCATAGTGCCACAAGCGATAGGATCGCCCTTCCGCGAGCTTTTGTTCTCGTAACGGTACCTCACCTCATAAGCCCACTTCCAAAACTTTCCACCGGGCAACATCAACGGTAGATCGCGAAGCCGGACGGCATCACCCCTCAAAACGAGGAACTCGTCCGCGTAAAACGCTCCGGCGGTGTCCGCCTCTCGCATGAAGAACGCGCTGTTGGGGGCGGCGGCGCGGCACTCGAGGCCGCGCCCCGTCCCCGGCCTCACGTTGCCTGAGTACCTTGTCGTGCAGCTGAAGGGCAGCCGGGCGACGGCCACGAGGGCCGGCTGGGAATGTTTGCAGTACTGGTCTGTGCAGAAGAACATGGGCGTTCCGGGGGCCCGACACCCGCAGGAGTGGTACTGCGCTATGGCTGTGCACGTGGGTCGCTCCTCATCGGCCAGCATTAGGGTTGGCGGGGAAACGGCGATAGGGATCGTGTCAGGTTCGGAGCCTTGTAAGAGGTTCGGTAGCACCGGCATGGGGTCGGCAACGACGGTGGTCGGTCTTTGCGTGGCGGCAACTCCGCTTTGGGGCTTAGTCGAGGATAGGGCTTGGGGAAGACCGTGATGGGCTCCGGGGTTTGTGTTGCGGCATCTACTGCTAAGGGCTTGGTCGGAGAATAGGCCAACGGGGAGACAGTGATGGGGATTGTGTCGGGCTCGGAGCCATGCAGAAGATCCTGCATCATCGTATTTGGGCCAGCACTGACGGCGTCCGGTGATTGTGTTGCGATCTCGGCTGTTACGGGCTTCGGTGACATGATAGGAGGCTTGGATGGGATCCGCTCCGGCTCCGTGCTCAGGGTCTGTGTGGTGGCTTGCCTTCGAAGTATGGGTCGCGTGATGGGAACCTTGGGGGAGGTTTGCTTCCGCTTGATCCTGGCAACCGGCTTGAGATTTGCGGGTGTTGGGCAAACCTGCTTGCTGGGGGAGGTCTGCTGCTCTTCAACAATGTTGCGCGTTGGTTTGGCGATGGGCTGGGGCTTCGCTCTGGTTTTGAGCATTTGGGCTTCTCGGGCCTTCTTGTATAGACTGTCCAAAGTTATCGGAGCCATACTTAGTCTGACCAAACTGTGTGAGATATGTAGTTACCCTGGTAAAGCTTGTAGTTCCTTCAGTGCTTGCGGAGGCCAGATCGAACTGCGCGTGGTTGTGGCTTGGGTGTCTTCGGAAAGATTGGAATTGACACGGCATTTATGGGCGGATGCATAATTCTTAGTGAATAACATTGTTCAAGACGTCAGGCGAGTCTATGAACTAATAAACAAAACGGATTTCTTTCAGCTCTTTTCACGCTACTAAACAATGTTGCTTTGTTTTTCACGACTTTTGAGTTGCTTTTCTTGGAGGCTCGCCTTCTTTCACGTGGTTCGCTGACCTTCTTTGCTACCTCATGGTTAAACTAGCTTTGTTATTAAATTTCAAAGGACTTTGCAGAAAAGGAGTGTTCTAACCCGGTTCAGGTCCCCCTTTCATTTGATGAGAATGGGTACCAACTTCTTGTTACATAATATCCTGTCGCAGAATAGGGGTCACGTGCTTAGTCATCAGGCCCAGGGAACTGTAGGCACCGCGCAAGGACGTTGTTCCGGGGCTCACACACTATGTATAGAGCTTCATAGCCACTGCTCTCTAGAGCCCTAACTATCCATGACAATTTATACTTTCCACACTCTATGCACACGTTCCTAGCGATCAGCCCAATTGCGACATATCCGGAGCCAGTCGCTGATTGATCACGGTTGCCTCCTGGAATCTAATTGGACATTTGTCGTTCTCTTGACTGAGTATATTGGTGAGTCAAGGACGGACTCACAATCCGAATATCCCGTGACCTTGATTACCTTTAAGGATCCAGGGGTACAAGGAAGCCGATCTGAATATCCGCCCCGTGCAAAGAACGGGATACCCAGCAGAAGAGTTCGTCGGGTGGCAGCTATCATCAGGCCCACCGATTCTTACAATGAGAGGTTCGCACCAGAGAACTCCTTTCCTTCAGCGCGAGTCTATTTAAGGCGTCGAGATAGCATGTCTCATCCTAGCCTCCCGTTGGAGACTACGGTCACGTGGATATCCAGGCCGACGGACTGACATCCTTGCAACTCTTGCATCACTTCAGTCGTGCGAACGCCTTCTTCAGGTAGCCATTCGCTGACCTGGGGGCCAGAGAAACACTGACAAGATTTCCTTGCTATGTTAGTTATCCAAGTCGGGACTAAGGGGTTGTCAAGCAGTAATGGTCAATACACTCCTGGATCTGTTCAGAAGACACCGCATGTTCGACAGAAAACAATGCATGCTTTGCTATCGCACCACCGACCGGCGCAGTTGTACAACCCCGTCTCCACATAAGCGGAACCTAGACGCACCCGAAAAACAGTGTTGAAAGGACTCTATTCCAAGCGTACGGAAGACGACGGCCGGCTTGGAGTGATCCCCAAGTCTCCAAGAGAGACCTGTAAGATTGCTGCAAAGCTATGGAGCATCTGAGAGCTCGTTAAAGGGTAAGGCGAGGCACAGTTGTTGGAGTGCTGCATGAAGCGTTCGTCACGCCCGAGTCCGCTCATCG
Source organism: Monosporascus sp. 5C6A (assembly GCA_004155035.1). Taxonomy (NCBI): domain Eukaryota; kingdom Fungi; phylum Ascomycota; class Sordariomycetes; order Xylariales; genus Monosporascus; species Monosporascus sp. 5C6A. The sequence continues at coordinate 12,348 of QJOB01000448.1, read as the reverse complement.
AAGGCCGGCAATGTCGGAGCTAGGCGTATTCGGAGTACACACCTAGTTCTGGATGGGGCGGATCGAGTTATCAAAGATTAGACGTAATTCGCAGTGAAGGAGGAAATTCGATATCAAATGCTAGGGCTGTGGAAAAGATGGGCGTGGGAAGGAGCTATTCCCTTTCGACTGTCCGTGCTTCTTTTATATAATATGCAGATGGGGTGGCGAATTGGACGCAAAGGCCTTGGTTACACGGTGAGCCACATAAAGTTTGCTTCGAGGAGAATATTGCCGTGTGTAACTGCTACCATAGGCTGACGGCATCGCTGAATCATCTTGTGGTTTGTTAGAGTTACGAGGGCACCATACTAAATGAGCGCAGGTCTGGCCTCTCGGATGATATAAAGACTCGTGTAAGGAATGGGAATGCTGAATGTCTCGTTCATTGTCGGGAAAAGTCCTGCTCATCATATATCTCGGTTTTGCGTGGTGTATCAGGGAAAAGCCGTTCCCTTCATGTATCACAGCTTGTTTTACGTCGGATGAGCTGAAGTTAACTATCCTATAGTGAACCGTGCTGCCATGTTGAGTGGGCAAACACTCTGCCCCGGATCACGGTTTGCTTCATTGATCAGCCAAAGCGAAGTGAACAATACTATATCTCTGAATAATGTTCCCGTTTTCGAGTCTATATAACCCCAACCAGGGGCCCATCCCTCAATAGCTTGTTGTCTTCGATGATAACCGCACCCAGCACTATACAAAGTTGATTAACACCATTATTAGTAGCTTAACATAATACAAAAAGCGAAGCAGACATGGCTGAATCCGAAATTACCTTCGGCGTCGAGTTTGAGTTCCTCGTCGACACCGACAAGCTTCTATCCCTGAGACCGGAAGAAGCCAATGCGGCCCCCGTTTCGTCGATACCTCTACCTTCCACATCTCTGACAATCAAGGCCGTTAAGGTAGCAAATATCATCAAAAACCGTCTTGAGGAGGCCGGTCTAAGTCCAGTTCAAGTCACGAAGGAGCTCTACGTAACCCCAAGAGATGTTACCGAGCTCGAATGCACCACCTGGGTTGTGAAGAAGGACATCACTGTCAAGAAGCGCATCGGGGACATACAGTATGCAGGGATGGAGGTCACATCGCCGGTCCTCCCCAATACGACCAAGGGATACCAGGAGCTTGTTAAGGCGGTGAAAGCCATCCGCCAGCTAGAGACCGTCCTCTTCAGCGAGAGCTGCGGCCTCCACGTGCACGTCGGGCGTGGGAATGCGGGAATCGAACTGTTGCCTCTGCAGAAATTCACAAGCCTCCTGTTGCTGGGTGGCGAGCGGATCCTCGACAATGTCCACCCAGTCCACCGAAGAGGCCAGTGGCCCTGCTTCAGAAACAGCACCGACAGTAAGCTCGCCAGGCTCAACTTTGACCACGAGGAGGTCGAGGCGCGCCCGGCCGAGGCCGCCGCGCCCTGGCTTCAAGCCTGCGATATCGAAAACGCCCCGCAGAGGATTAAGACCCAGGTGAAGTGCCTATGGAAGGCTAAGAGTTCCATGGAGCTCGGTCAGTGGCTGAAGGGCTTTGACAGGCGTAGGCTTGTGTACGACGTGAGACAGCAAGGGGCGGCGTCCGAGAACTGCAGATTTGAGTACAAACGTACCATCGAGTTCCGGCAGGCAGACGGCGACCTTTCCTACGAGGACTACCCGGTTGCGTGGGCTAAGGTTGCCACTGGAATGTTGGCCTGGGCTTTCAATGCTGACCTGGAAACCTTCGGAAGAACAGTTCAGGAGGTCAAGGGTGCGGTTGATCAGGAGGGACAGGTCAGCACACTGCTTAGGAGCATTGGCATCCCGGAAGATATTATTTCGATCATGGAGGCTAGAGCTGAGAGGATGCAATCTTGATGGAGCCAACCCCTTCGGAGTTCTGGCGATTGGGATTACTGGGGTGGACTTGACAGGTATTGGAGAACGAACATGGTCATTCAAGACCCCGTTCGACTTATTTATCCTAGTATTATTGGCTGATGATCTCCTAATAACGACTTTGCGTATGAAGTATTGATTAATAGCGTTTTTGGCAAGGCATTGTCTAGTCAAGTATATAGACGTCTCTGTCATATTTGATCCGTCACATGATAAAGGTGTTTCCAGCAGATACTGACGTTTTAACCGTACATTTAAACTCGGACCTAGACAGGCGTATGATGTTTCGCATCCCGGATATGCTAGGGGAGACAAAGATAATGTGCTCGGAAGCAGAGTCGCCTAAGTGGGTAAAGGGGCAAGGCATTAATGGACAATGGGCTACTTGTCGCTACAAAGGAACATATGGTAAAAATCTCATACGTCCTCATTCCTGCCTTTCTTCTACTACCTGGCTTTATGCCAGCCCGGTTTCCCCATCAACCTGGGCAGCACCTTCGGCACAGCGGGTCCCGAAACGTCCGCTTCAACAACGGGCACGTACGGACTGCGAGTCGAGGGGTACGCTCGGTACTCAAGACAGGTCGCCCGACGTCCCACCAGTTCGGCCGCATCAGGATGGCGTACGCGGTGCCGGGCAGATCCAAGTTGGTCGCCGTGGACCTGGCCACGGACACCATTACTAGGGCGTACACACTGCCCCACGGTGCACTACAAGGACTCGTACATGAACGATCTGCGCTTCAATCTGCGGCCGACCCCATGGAGTCCGGGGGCCGGCATCACGTACGTCATTTACAATGGAAGCGAGGGGCGGAACGGGTTCATCGTGATCGACCTCGCGACGGGTGAGAGCTACAGCCAGCCAGATCAGCACCCGAATACGCTTTGAGTCTTTTGAGGCGGTGCCCAGCAATCCGGGCCTGCCGTTCTACTCCCGCCAGAGAGGTCACCCTCTGTGGTTCCAGCATGAAGACTTTGATGGCGCTGAATTGGACCAATGCGAGTGGGGGTAAGAGCACCGCTTAATGATGGCTCCGTGCTAGTAGCATAACTCATTCGACTAGGTCTTGTATTCCTCGGCTCTGGTGACGAACTATCTCTATCCGTCGAGACGAAGTACGGAGAGCCAAACCGAATATTGAACCCCGGGCGAGCAAACGGGCGTTAGACAAGGTCAACAACCCTCGGCCAGCGAGGTGGGATGTCCAATGGTCCACGGGAAACTCACTTGGAAATTTGTACATGTCCATGCCGGAAATCAATGCTATATTCACATCCAAGTAGGTTGCCGACCCTCCTCGGAAAAGCACCATGAGGTAAGCTAATGCAACTCAGTTTATACTACCCGCATGATGGAGCCGTATGTGCGGGATCCCCGCAATATCTGGCCCGATAGCGCCAATGCGGAATTTAACGGCTACCTTGCCTTCGCAATCAATCAACTTCCGCATCACGCCCTCTGGAACAACACAGTAAAGGGCGGGTACGCCATGGACTGGGTTCTGCAATCCAAGCACCCAGATGGTGCGAGCAAAAACACGTTACTCATGTAATGGTTGCCTGGGACTTGAGAGATGTTTCATCAATTCGGATTCATTTCATCGTTGTGCTGTTATAGCTTTATACAAGTGCCCCCATTCTCAAGAGCGCATCAATCTATGAGCCCATCACAGTCATATGCATCATAAAATATTAGTTCTTGCGTGCTCGTCCACCCTGACCCACGTCGGGTCCTTGCGCTAGGCCTTGGCTCTGGCCGCCGCTCGCGTTCATTCCCTGGATGCCAGCACCGTGTTCCGGCTCGGGCATAGGGGCGGTCTTGTCTGCTCGTGCAACGTGGGAGTCCTATTTGTATTCCGTTAGCCGCTGTCAAAGTATGCACATAGTTCGGTCGAGGTACTCACCTGAGGAGCGTTACCGGCGGCACCGTGGACGATGTTGTGGTCGGTCTCGTGACCGAGGTCCTGAGCGTTGTGGGCGCGTCCACTTCCGTCACGAGGCATGTTGGCTGTGCGCGGTAGTTCGGGAGATATGTGCAGGTATGCTGTAGATTGGTAGGTGTCTTTGGTGATAAAGTCTCTCTTCTAGTAGTTCTGAGTTGGAAGAATGCTCAATGGGTTCCAATTGTACGACGGTTATGGAAAGCTATTTGAACTCTCAGCATGGAAGGAGACGTTGGCCCTGACGTCATCCAAATGATTCCTTTCTACGTCATTGGTGGAGTCTAGAAAGGTCCAATTGTGGGGGAGCGGCCCCTGCGTCCCCCCTGTTCCTGGAAGATCGCTGCCGGGGGAGCAACTGTGGGCCGTATGACGGAACGTTTTCGGCTCATCCACACGGCCACGGAGTGCACGGAGTCGTCACCATCGACTGTTTATACTTGAGTAAGGACACGGTATATTTGGAGGCTTGTGCTTGGGAGAGGCTCGGACGGGTCTTGAGGGGGTCGTAATAGAGAACTACTTTCATGGCGCATTTGTTCCTTGAAAACCGATGCAGCTCGCGACGAGTCCGGAACCAGACGTCGTTTGTATCAGGTAGTAGAATTTGGCAATTTGTTAGGTAGTGCAGTCCCACCACCTTTCCCAAGCTGTCAACGTCAGGATCCTGCGTCTTCAATATCTTGTGCACCTCAACTCGGAGGGATCTCTTGCCAATCCATGCGTCTGATGTTGCTGTATAATGTCAAATGGACGGAACGTAAGCAGAGGCCGTCGATAATGGGATGCTGTATCCCGCTGAAGCAGACTGGTCGCTGCAACATGGAATTCGCGCGGACACAGATAGTGAAATATCGTTTAAGCCATGTATGTTTAATCCTCCAGTGAGTCGGAAGAATACTTCGCAGTCTGCTATGAATCTACATATTCACGTCGCGCAAGGGCATCCGAGGTCATGTGGGTCCCGGGGCGTTCCTGAATCCGGAGGCATATGGCGGGCGGGCCGCGGGCGGGAATCGAGTCGGGCCGACGCAATTTATGCAAGCCCATAAAGTAAACTGCCGGGAGTATCTGCTCGTAGGATATCGTGCGCCAATCGGCTGAATAGCACAGATGCAAGGCTTTCCCAGAATGGAATGCAGCAGAATCTGGTCGGGAAGGCGTTCCACGACAGGGGTCCACCAGTACAAGCGGCATGAGGCTGATGCGCAATGCGGCTAACAAAGAGGAAGGCCATATATTGGCGGCGGCCCATCTCACCTAAAACTTTTGGCGATTTGCAGGACATCATGTAGGTTGTGCTTTGTCGGCTCATAGCAAACACATGAGAATAGGTATTGCGTCTGCGCAAGGGGGAACTTTTAAAAAGGACTCTTCTTCTGCTCAGTGAATCACCAATCATGAGTGACGGAGTACGTGAGCAGACTTTATGCTAACGAGTTTTTGAGGTACGAAGAATTAAGGTCGGTCTACGTTCGATACCTTGCGCTAGCAGGAGCGCAGTGCATGCCCGGTTGCCGGTTTGGTACTAGAGAACCACCCCCAAAAGGGGGGTAGATCGTATAGAACGGGATGCGGCAATCGGATGTTCACCTGCAGGTGTTAACGAAGTGAATAAGAAGATAACGCCACACAGCAGCAGTAATCGCTGAAGACTATGTACAGAAACGGAAAGCTAGGAACTTGCGACACTTGTATGGCATTGACTAAGACACTAGCGGAGAGACGTCCCCATAAACCAGTGAATCACTGGTTCATCGCGCCCGGCATAGCTAACAGCCTGTGGTGGAGAGACGCTGATTCCTGTATTCCTCTCGGTAGAGGTCTTCCGGAGCCGCACCTATAGACGCTGTGATTCATGGCAAGATGTCTGCAGAATCAACATTGCGCATACAGTCATGCATATCCCAGCTCGGGTGGTTCAAGCGCCAGAACGGCCGAATATAAATTGGCGCCAGAATGCCGCCCAAGTTCTTCACGATATCCTTGCCTGTAGTGTCAGTCATCGAAGGCGGCATATTTTCTTTCCCGACTACAGCAGCCTCAGCCCTCCACGATGCGTCGTTCGACCAAGGCAGCCAAGGGTACGTCGCACAAGTCAGAAAGGAAATGTAAAGTGGAGGGCTGCCCAGAGAGGCACTGTTACAAATCAAACGTGGCAAATGGAAAAGCGAGAGGAGCTATTCCGACTTCTGCCGTAATCGTGAGCATTGCGACCAACAGGGTAACGAGCGTCGGTTTGGACTGACCCTCATAGACACCTGCGGAGCTATACTGCCGCGCTCTACGATTTGCCCCGGTATGAAGCACTCGGGATATATACTATGTAGCTCCCGTAAGTTGTTCGACCGTGGAAGACAGGATCTACTAATATCATCGTAGATATGGAGTGTGGTGTCTGCGGCAAGCCATGCGGTGAGGGTGACAACAGAAGCCTTCCCTGGTTCTGCTATGAGCGTGAGGAACCCTGATCCGGACTTTGGTTAGATGCTAATCTCCTTCCGCAACTAGAGACCAGTGTCAAGTCAATGGCTGCAGCAGCAAAATGCTGAAGGGCCTGGGCGTTTGCAAAGAACACCATATATGCGAGGCGATGGAGTGCCTCTCTGCGTCCTTGAAGTATAGCTCGTTCTGTTGTCAGCATACCTGCGCAGTCCCCGGATGTCAAGCTCAAAGTGTACGTGACGATCATTGCGCCTACCACAGGCCCTGCAAGGTTATGGGCTGCTATCATCGCTGCGAGATCTATGGAAATGGCTTCGAGTGGGATTATTGCGAGCAGGGTGAGCATACCACTGGACGGGAAAAGTTCCATCGTTAACCGGACGCTAGACCTTGGTTGCGGTGCCAAGGGGTGTAACAGCGTGTTCACCGATGGAAGTCCTTACTGCGAGAAGCATTGCTGTCCTTCCTTCCAAAGGTTGCCAGGCAGAGAAGAATAAGAAATCGGGATATTGTACTGCACGTAACGGCCACGATCAAGTCGTAGGTTACCAGACTGACTTTTTCCAGACACTTGTCAAGCCGTGCATTGCCTTCAACCAGTCGATGACAGACCTAATGTCCCGTATTGTGATGGCCATCGATGCTGTGAGCCTCCTTGCCAGCTCCGGAGAGGCGAGCACGCGGATTCCGCTCCAAAGCATTCGTGCAATAAGAATAGTTGCCACGGCCAGCGAGAAAACGACGCCGCCATCTATTGCAACAAGCAGAAATGCACGATGTCAGGCTGCCAAGCCCCAGCGAAGGTCGAAGGTGGTTACTGCATGGAGAGTGGGGCATGCATGCCAAGTGACTGAATGCCCAGAGCTTCGACAGTTGGTCGCTAGGGGAAGAGAGCCGTTTGGCCTCTGCTTCAGCCACTTCTACTTCCGCGCAGACCCGAACAGAAGAGCGTTAGAAGAATGTTTGGCCTATGACAAAGCGCAAAGACAGCAGCTAGAGTCTAAGGAACAATCCCGGCCAGATCAACTAATGACGGCATTACAGATGAAGGAGGAGTAGCAACTCGAAACTCGGCGAACACAGGAAGAGCTGCAGGGAAGAAAAACGGAGGCGGTGCCGTCTCGAGTGCGAGAAGCGTGAGCTTGAAGAGAGAGACCGCCGCCGGCCCTTGGTCCGCATTGAAGAGCGACTCGTCGTATCGGACGCAGGAGGCTGGCAGAGGCGCCATTACTCTGTGCCACCGGAGGGACCCTGGGGTGAAGATGATTGCCGACGATGGGAGGCTTCAAATCGCCGCCGAGCTAGATCAAGAGATAGCACCCGAAGCTGCTCATCCGAGGCGAAATATCGGCAAGACCCAAGGTGGGAATCCTATCATCGATGATAAGATCCCTTTTGCGGAGTCGTAAAATGGTCGGGACGTTGTTGGTCTTGTGGCAGTATCGCGGACTCCATAGATACCGCAGTCATTCATTACTTGGTTCGTACACACAAACGTATTATTCATAGGGGGGTGACGAGAAGTCACCAGAATTCAATGTGGTTAAGCTGGTTGGTAGATGGAACGCCCGTTGATGGACTAAGTAGGTTTTGAAATCAAGTGGTGGGTTACTGTATACTGTGACTTCGTACGGTGGCGCTAGGCCGGGCCCGGGAGTCAGGGCTTAGGTCCCCTAGAGCAACGTAATGAGGACACCAAGAGTACCTAGTCCCTAAAGCTGACGATGAGCAAGTTTTGCTTTACCACCGCATCAACATTGGATCTGATACGACCACTAGGTATGAAACACCTACATTGGGCGTCAACAATACCTGTTAGTAGGTATTTTGCGGACGGGCTTTGTCTTAGTAAGTGACTAATTTATATCTTTCTACCCTAGTCATATTTCCTAGTTTCTGCTTGCAATCTCATCATCCGCCCACATGGCGCCTCTGCACACATCGAGCTTGAGAATCTCCAACCCCTTGTAATGTCCATTGGCATCGATCCATACCATAACCTGCCCCAGCTCGCGCTGGTCGATAACGGCTTCAAAGAGTGTGTCGCCTCGGCCGCCACCCTCCCTGTTAACCCTGGAATGCTCGAACATGTACCTCCTTCGTCAGAGCCTCTCACAAAAACTCAGGCTCAATTTGGACGAGCGGCTGTGAGAATCTAGCACGGAGGACGAGAATCTCGTAGTCGGCGATTCTGTCAAATCCCTCGTCCAGGAAACGTAGAAGAAGTGCAGACCCACGATGCCTGCCGTGTGGGCTCTCGGCATACCTTGCCTATGGGCTACTGCCCACCGTCCAGCAGAACGCCACACCCATTCTTCAGAAGGCCGTTTAGGGCGCCACCGGATGTCAACGTCTATCCGCCGTCGTCCTCGTGACGGAGTCGAGGAAATCACCTTGCCCCTCGGTATTCCCCATAGACTAAGCAAGCTCTTTGTGGTTCCAGTTGGCCAGCATGAAATGTGTCTAATCGGCTGGGGAGGATCAATCTACGTATGTTCGTTCCCGCGCCCTAACCTTGAAGACTCGCCAACCTTGTGTGCTGTACATTGCGTAGGAATTTTCTCAAGAATTAATATGATTGTTGTAGAGAAAAGGGATTGGTTCTGCGTTGTAAGTGACATGGTATCACACAAATGGTGGTGGTTTGAAGGCCGGTTTTTTGTGGGCGGCCCGCCTAACCCCTAATTGGACCCCTTTTGCTTATCTTATATCTCCTTATCTTATCTTAATCAGAAGCAACAAGGAGCGCATGGTAAACACCACCTCCAGGGATCTTTCGCACCACCTCCAAGCCTCACTTTACACCGCCACGCCCCACATTTCCTAAACCCTACGCACCACCTTCAAACCCCTGGAGGTGGTGCGGAAGGTTCGATTTTAGCGCGGTTAAAAAGGATTTTTTATTAAAGAATTTTCAATTTATATATAATATTAAAAACCAGTCTAAAACCAGTTTAAGACCGGTCTTAGACTGGTTTTAAACTAGTTTTAAATTAAACTATAATTAAACTTAACTTAAAAGTAAATTATATTTAAATAATATATATTATTTATATTATATATTTATTTATAAAATAATTTATAATTTTTATTATTACTATTAATAAATAATAATATAATTATATTATAATTAATATAATAAAACGTTTAAGTTTTTTTTTAAAATTTATATATGTAATATTATAAAATTAAATATATATTTTTATTATTATTTTATAATAATTTTTATATTTATATATATATATATATATATATATTTATTTATTTATGTTTTATTTTTTTATTTTTTTAATGTTATAATATGTCTTTTTATATTTGTATATATATATCTAGTTTTTGAATTTAAATTTTTGAAATCTTTATTAAAACTTAAACCGTATTTAATACGTATTAAAACTATACCTAGACCGTACTTAAACTATACTTAAACTGAATTTAGAATTTTTTTATTTTTTTTTAAAGAAATTATCTTAATTAAAAGAATTTAACGTCTCATACATATGAGCGAGGGACACATATAAGCGAGGCACTTTTTGGCGTTCCGTAACAACAAATTCAAATAACACAACCATAACATACTAAATCAATTCAAATTAATCGGATTCTTCGTCGCTAGACGTATCTACAGCTTCTTCACAAGTACGCGCATTATGTCCGGGCTTGTCGCAGACGCCACACTTCCGTTCCTTCGTTTCAACCCTCTTGCGACGACCATCTTCAGCCGATATTGGCTGGGATTTTTTACCACCCCCTTCTTTCTCGGCCAGAAGAGCTTGTCCCTCTTGTATAGTAAGTGTTCCTTCTTCTTGAAGACGTTTATTTTTGGTCCTTCGGCGTTTGCTAAGAAGATGGTTCGTTTCGCGTAATTGGGCTGTTTCTTCCCGAAGAAGCGTAACTTCGTGTAACAGCAACAAGTTACTTTTAGTTAAAAGATTAACCGATTCAACCATCTTTGTCGGCGAGCTCCCCTGATAATTCCTGATCTTTTTCTGCAAGTAACGTCCCCGTTTTTTTGTTTCTTGGATATTTCGAGGGGTTTTTGCGGGAGGGGAACGTATGGAACCGAAGGAAGTAAGCGGGGAGACGGTCGGCGTAGGTACAGCTGGAGGAATTTCTAAATCGGAAAGAACGTTATTAGGATCGAATGGAACAAGTCCAGCTTTGGCAAAGCCGGACTTGATATTGTCGGACGTCATGGCGGCTTTAAACGCGTCGAAGAAACCGGCAAGAAAATCTTCTTTAGCGATATGGGTATGGTAGCGTCGTATTAAATTCTCGATATAAAGCGCATAAGCGCGCTTTAAAACGGAAAAACAAGATACGTCGAGAGGTTGGAGCCGATGGGAGGAATGGGAGGGCATGCAAAGCGTAATAATGTCGTAGTTCGCGCAGTATTCTTCGAATTCCATCGAATGGTAGCTTTCGTGGCCGTCGAGGATAAGGAGGCGTTTCGTTCCTTTCGTACGCGTTCGAGTATATTTATCGAAATGCTGGATCCATTCTAAACCTAATTCGTTCGTCGTCCAGCTATTATGACTGGTGCCAACCTTCCAATCGGCAGGTAATGGGTTGTCGCGATACCAGGATCCAAGGTGGGTTTTCTCCGCCAAAATAATAAATAGCGGTATAGCCCAACCTTGCGAATTAACAGCCTGTATAACTGTAACCCATTCCCGATTGCCTTGTTGCGCCTGTCTAGGTCTTCCACGTCTTTCGGCGCTTGTAATTACCATACCGCACGCCATCAAAAGTCCCATCAAAAAGCCCGTCTCGTCGAAATTGTAGATATCTTCTTCTACGATGCCGTATTTTGCGATTGTAGCCCGAACCAGCTCGAACCACTTGCGAAATACTTCCGGATCTTCGCATAATACCCTTTGATAATCGATTTTTCGATTTAAACGCGTCTTAAGTTTTTTTGCCGTCGAACAAAGTTCGACGCCCAGTTAGCCCCAACGCGATCGGCGACACGCTGGGCAAGCAGCAAATTTGCCATATCTTCAACATGTTGAAGCCGGACAGGAAACGCTCGCGTATCTAGGTCAAGGATTCGGTCGACAATCGATTTTTCTTCGGTCGGTGTTAATTTCTGCAAAGGAGGGATAATATCGGCTCGGGCGCGTCTACCGTTAGAACGGTGTAACAAGGTAGAATATAGAACTTCATAAATAAAACTAAGTTTTCTGTAACTAAGTTTTGGGTCTCTTTTTTAGCCTGAAAGGCGAGGTTCATTCTCGCTTCTTTTGTAAGGCGTTCCATAGTGTTGGTGTTGAGAAATGGACGATTGAAGATAGGTAGTTGGAATGGCTGAAAAAGTGCCTCGCTCATATATGTTCCTCGCTCATATGTGTGAGACGTTATAATTATTATTTAATATAAGAAATTATTATTTATATCAATAATACTATATATTATTTTTAAATAAGTTATATTAAAAAGTCTGATCTAAGACTGTACCTGACCTATTTTTTAACGGCGCTAAAATCGAACCTTCTGTCAGATATAAGGGATATCAGTTGCGTTGTTCTATTGAGCTAATTGCGTAAGTGCTCCGCACACGCACTGCTTTTGTATAGCCTAGCAACGGAACAATTATCCTCCGATCAGAGCGTAGCTAGGGTGCTTTAACACCCTGGCTAGCTGACACACCCCCTCAACGCCTTGAAGAATTCGGGGCGTTGATCGTCACACTTAATCACTCTCTAGAGCCACAGCTTTCCATTCAACCTCTCCTCCGGTGATCGTATCTTCCTGATCAGCCAATTCCTTATCAGAAATCGCTCTTAGCGTCTGCCTGCGGTAATCCAAGGCTTCTGTAATATCCACCAATCCTAGCTGCTCTCTGAAGTGCCTAAAGGTTTCTCGTGACAGGGCTTTAGTCAGTCCATCAGCCAACATGTCGCTTGTAGATGTATAATCCACTCTGATCAGGCTCTTCTCTGCTGCCTTTCGCAACCAGTGGTTATGTATATCCACGTGCCGCAGCTTTGTTTTCAGAAGGGCGACGTCGGCGTTGATAAGCCGTATGGTCTGCTGATTGTCGC
>QJOB01000447.1:0-18194 GCA_004155035.1 Monosporascus sp. 5C6A | reverse complement strand
TGGCCAGGGCGATCTCGCGCTGCGCCATCGCATAACGTGTGAGCGAATCGACGATCAGCAGCACGTTGCAGCCGCGGTCGCGGAAGTATTCGGCAATCGTGTGGGCGTAAGCGGCGCCCTGCAGGCGCATCAGCGGCGAGGTGTCGGCCGGCGCCGCCACCACGGCCGAGCGTGCCAGGCCTTCGTCGCCAAGAATCTCGTCGATGAATTCCTTCACTTCGCGGCCGCGCTCGCCGATCAGGCCCACCACCACAACGTCGGCCTGCGTGTAGCGGGCCATCATGCCCAGCAGCACGCTCTTGCCCACGCCGGAGCCGGCGAACAGGCCCAGACGCTGCCCCTGGCCAACGGTCAGCAGACCATTGATGGCGCGCACGCCCACGTCGAGCACATGCTCGATCGGCTTGCGCTTGAGCGGGTTCAGCGGTGCCGGGTTCAACGTGCCCCAGGCCAGGTCTTCATGCGCGCCCAGCGGCCCCTTGCCGTCGAGCGGTTCACCGTTGGCGTCCACCACGCGGCCCAGCAGGCGCGGCCCCACGGGCAGGAATTTGCTGTGTGAAATCGTCGGGTCGGCGCCGTCTTCGCTCGACACCGGCAGGCGTTGCGGCTCCAGCGGGAACACGCGCGCGCCTGGCACCACGCCCACCAGATCCGTTTGCGGCATCAGGAAGGCGCGCTCTTCGGCAAAGCCGACCACTTCAGCCAGCACGTGGCGCCCATGCGGCAGTTCCACGCGGCAGGCGCTGCCCACCGGCAGCTTCAGACCAACGGCTTCCATGACCAGGCCGGCCACACGCGTGAGCTTGCCGCACGTCACCACCGGGCGGGCCAGACGCGCACGCTGCGCGGTCTGCTGCAGGTGGGTGTGCCACATGCGCACGTTGGGGTTGTTGGCGGCAGCGATGTGGCCAACCCCCGCTGCGGGCTGCACGGTCTCAGGCGACATGGAGTGCGCCTCCTGCAATGCGTTCGGCTTCCGCGCGCTCGCTGGCAAGCCATGCGGTATCGCGGCCCAACGCGCGGGTCAGTTCGGCCCAGCGGGTTTGCAGCGTGGCATCGGTTTCGCCAAAGCGGGTCTGCACGCGGCAGCCGCCGCGCTCGATGGCGGCATCGACGATGAGCGTCCAACCGGCAGCGGCCAGCTCCGTGCCCAGCGTCTGGCGAATCAACGCTGCGTCATCGGCATGGACGCGCAGCATGGCAGGTGCCGGTGCGGTGGGCGCGTCGCCCAGCACTTCGCGAATCAGCGGCAGGATACGCTCGGGCTGCGCATGCAGCGCACCGTGCAGAAACTGCTGCGTCAGTTGCAGCGCCAGATCAACCAGCTCTTCGGCAACGCTGCCGTTCAACTGATCGATCGCCTCGCGCACGGACTGCATGAGCGTGGCGATGTGCTTGGAATCTTCTTCGCCCTGGCGGCGCCCTTGTTCAAAGCCATCCTGAAAACCTTGCGCGAAACCATCGCGGCGACCTTCGTCACGGGCGGTGGCAAGCTCGGCGTCCAGCGCGGCCTGCCATTCCTCTTCGGAAATCGGAGGCTCTTCGGGTTCGGGCGGAGGCGGAGGCGGAGGCGGTGCCGCCGCGGCGGCGGCAAGCTCGGCCTGGCGCTCGAAGTCGATCAGTTCCCACCGCTGGTATTCGACCAGCGTGTCGCGCGGGATGATCGGCGGACGCGGCATCTCAGCGCTCCGTTACAGCAAAGCGGCCGGCACGGTCAGACATAGGCGTCCTCCGCCTTGCGGCCGATGGTGATCTCGCCTTCGTCGGCCAGGCGGCGCGCAACGACCAGGATCTCCTTCTGCTGCGCTTCGACTTCCGACACCTTGACGGGCCCCAGCACTTCCAGCTCTTCCTTGAGCATCGTGCCGGCACGCTGCGACATGTTGGCGAATACCTTGTCGCGGAACTCCTGCTTGGCGCCCTTGAGCGCCACCACCAGAACGTCCTGGCTGATCTCTCGCAGCAGCGTCTGCAGCGCACGGCCGTCCAGATCGATCAGGTTGTCGAACACGAACATCTTCTCGACGATGGCGTCGGCCAGTTCCGGATCGCGCGAACGCACGCCTTCGATGACCGCGCTCTCCACGGCGCTCGGCACCAGGTTGAGAATTTCCGCTGCCGTGAGCACGCCGCCCATCGCGTTCTTCTTGCGGTGGTCGTTGCCTTGCAGCAGCTTGGTCAGCACGTCGTTCAGCTCGCGCAGGGCGCTGGGCTGAATGCCGTCGAGCGTGGCGATACGCAGGATGGTGTCGTTGCGCAGGCGCTCGGTGAAATAGGTCAGGATTTCCGAAGCCTGGTCGCGGTCAAGGTGCACCAGGATCGTGGCGATGATCTGCGGGTGCTCGTTGCGGATCAGTTCCGCCACCGACGATGCATCCATCCACTTCAGGCCTTCGATGCCGCTTGTGTCACCGCCCGATAGGATGCGGTCGATGATGTTGGCGGCGCGGTCGTCGCCCAATGCCTTGCGGAAGACGGTGCGGATGTACTCGTTCGAATCCACGTCCAGCGGCAGGTCTTCGGCTTCGACAAAGAAGGCGTCAAAGGCGTCGAGCACACGCTCGCGCGAGACGTTCTTCAGCGCGGCCATGGTCGCGCCCAGCTTCTGCACTTCGCGCGGGCCCAGGTGTTTGAGCACTTCGGCGGCTTCGCTTTCGCCCAGCGACATCATGAGGATGGCGCTGCGTTGGAGTCCTTCGGCGCTCATTCGTTACTCACCCATTGTTTGATGACGGCCGCGACGGCGCGCGGGTTGCTCTGCGCCACGCGGCGCATGGTCTCGAGCTTCTTCTCGAAGTCGTTGTTCTTGAGTTGCGGCAGCGCGTCCGGCAGCTCTTCGGAATCGGCGCCCGCCGCCGCCGGACCTTCCAGCTCCGGCCCGGCCGAAGCCGCAGCACCGGTGATGATCGGGGCGTTCGGGTCTTCGCCTTCGCGGCCGACGAAGGTGGGCGTGGCCGGCGCGTCCTTCTTGCCCATCGAGCGGATCGCCGGACGGATCACCGCAAACACCAGGATCAGGAAGCCGATTGCCAGCGCCAGGTACTTGGCGGCCTGAATGGCGTACTGGATCATGTCCGGCTGCTTCCACAGCGGCAGGTCGTCCTTGGACATCGGCAGCGTGCCCGAGAACTGGCTGTTGACCACGTTCACGGAGTCGCCGCGCTTGGCGTCAAAGCCCACGGCGTCCTTGACCAGCGCGTTGAGCTTGACCATCTCGGCTTCCGACAGCGGCTTCCAGGTCTTGCCGTCGCCGCGGTAGTTGACCACCACGGCCACCGACAGGCGGCGCACGGTGCCCACTGCGGCGCGGGTACGACGCACGGTCTTGTCGACTTCGTAGTTGGTGGTGGTGTCGCGGGTGCTCGACGAATTGCCGCTGGCCGCGGTGCCGCCCGTGTTGGCAGCCGCCACTTGTTGCGGTTGGCCATTCGGGCCGGTTGCAGCCGGTTGCGACGCCGAGGCCGGAGCCGGTGCGGTCGGCAGCATGCGCGGCGCGGTCGGCGGCTGATTGGACAGCGCGCCCGGCACGCCACCCTGGGCGTCGGCCTTAGTCTGCGTGGCTTCAGCGGTGTGCGTGCTGCGCACGGCGGCGTTGGCCGGGTCCTGGTTCGGACGGTAGCTCTCGGCCATCTGCTCGGTGTTGTCCAGATCGACGTCGGCCGTCACCTGCGCACGCACGTTGTCTTCGCCCACCACGGGGCCGAGGATGGCTTCGATGCGCTTGATATAGCCCTGCTCGACGTCGCGCACGTAGCTCAGTTGCGTCGGGTCGAGGCCCGAGGCGTTGTCCTGGAACGACGACGACAGCAGGCGGCCGGATTGGTCGACCACCGTCACATTGGCCAGCGGCAGGTTCGGCACGCTGCTCGACACCAGGTGGCCAATGGCCTGCACCTGCGAGCGGTCGAGCATGCGGCCCGGATACAGCTTGAGCAGCACGGACGCGCTGGGCTTGGCCTGCTCCCGCACGAACACCGACGGCTTGGTCATTGCCAGATGCACGCGGGCGGACTGCACCTCTTGCATGGCCTGGATGGTGCGGGCCAGCTCGCCTTCCAGGGCGCGCTGGTAATTGACTTGCTCGGTGAACTGGCTGGTACCGAATTTCTGGTTCTCCATCAGCTCGAAGCCGGCCTGGCCGCCCTTGGGCAGCCCTTGCGAAGCCAGCTTCAGACGGGCTTCATGCACGCTCGCCTCGGGCACCATGATGGCGGTGCCGCCTTCGGCGAAGCGGTACGGCACGTTCATCTGTTGCAGCGCAGCGATGATCGCCCCGCCGTCGCTGTCGGACACATTGCTGTACAGGACGCGATAGTCCGGCGCCCGGCTCCACAGCATCGCGGCGGCAATGACGGCCACCAGCGCGGCACCGCCGATCATCATCAGCAGACGCGGCGACAGACGGCCGAGCGGGCCCAGGGCGCCCAGCGCACCTGCTCCTCCCGCTTTCTGGCGCGTCATCGCGCCCTGGCCCACCGCCGGCATATCCACCGTACCGAGCGTGTCGGCGACAGCAACCGAATCGGCTGTCGTTGGCATCCAAAATCTCCTGACTGACTACGTTGCTTGAGCCCTCGCCCAATGTCCGGGCAAGGCTCCGTGGTTGCCATTATCGGCAGCGGGTGCGCAAGCAAATTGCCAAGAAGAGGGCCTTTTCCCGTTCTTTTGGGCGCTTGGGAACGGCGGGCGGGCGGCTACCTTTGCATCACCGTGGCGCCATAGCGACCAACCGGCCAGGGCGAAAAACGCTCAGGAAAGCCGGCCCAGGCAGCCAAGCAGCGGCGCCGCAAGTAATACGAGCAAAGAGGAGTCGACTTCACATGGATATTACGAACGCCAATTCAGTGGTCTCGCTGATGAACAGCGTGCTGGCGCCCTCCACCAAGGTGGGCGGCATTGGCGCGGGCGGCGTGGCCTCCGGCGACGACGCCAAGGTCAGCGTCGACTTTGGCGCGGTACTCAAGTCGTCGCTGGACCGCGTGGATGCCTCGCAGCAGAAGGCCGAATCCATCTCGCGCAGCTTCGAAATGGGCAACAACGACGTGGATCTGCACGACGTGATGCTCTCGCTGCAGAAGGCCAACATCGACATGCAGACGGCGGTGCAGGTGCGCAACAAGTTTGTCTCGGCGTACCAGAGCATCATGAGCATGTCGATCTGAAATCACTTTTTTCTACGCCTCTTTTTCTTCGCCGCATGTCCAAGCACGCCAAACATCGCGCCAAGCCGGCCAAGGGCAGTCTGGCGCTGGTCGTCATTGCCCGCGACGAAGCCGCCTGCATCGAGCGCTGCCTGATGAGCGCCAAGCCGCACGTCGATCGCATGATCGTGCTGGACACCGGCTCGACCGACGACACCGTGGCGATCGCCAATGCGTGCGGCGCGCAGGTGCACCATTTCACGTGGGTGGATGATTTTTCCGCCGCCCGCAATGCCGCGCTGGCCGCCGCCAATGCGGACTGGAACCTCGTGCTGGACGCCGACGAATGGATCGAAGCCGGCACGGAAGAGCTGCGCAACGCCTGCACGTTCGGCCCGTTGCTGGGTGTGGTGTGCATCCGCAGTGAATACGACATTTCCGGCCACGTAGAGCATTCCAACAGCTGGATCGCCCGCCTGTTGCCTCGCGGCGTGCGCTACAAGGGCCGCATCCACGAGCAGCCGGTCGCAACTGGGGCCAACCTGCAGCGCGTGCGCCTGCCACTCGTGATTGGTCACGACGGCTACATGAACGCCAAGCTGGACCGCAAGCGTGGGCGCAACCACACGCTGTTGCAACTCGAGCTGGCCGCGCATCCGGATGACCCGTATGTGCTGTACCAGCTCGGCAAAGACTTCGAGATCAACCAGAAAGACCCCGCCGAGGCCGCTGCGCACTATCAGCGCGCGCTCGCAAGGGCACCCAAGGTGGCGCCATATCGGCATGACCTGTGCATTTGCCTGCTGGCGTGTCTTTCCAAATCGAAGCAACTCGACGCGGCCATCACGCTGGCGGGTGAATGGATGGAGGAGTGGTCCGGCTCGCCAGACTACTTCTACATGCTCGGACACCTGATGTTCGAAGCCGCCGCGCAAGACCCGGCACAAGCCGAAAAGCAATGGCTGCCGATGGCAGAAAACGCCTTCCTGAAGTGCCTGGAGATTGGCGAGCAGCCCAAGCTGGACGCCGCCGTATTCGGGCGCGGCAGCTTTGCCGCCGCAAAGTACCTGGCGCTGACCTACCGGGCCCTGGCCGACACGCTGGCCATCAAGTCGAACCAATATTCCGACATTGCGCGGCAGATGCAGGAACGCAGCGCCGCCGTCGCCGCATGAGTACGCAATCATGAAGACAGTCATCCTGGCCGGGGGCCTCGGCACGCGCATCAGTGAGGAATCGCACCTGCGGCCCAAGCCGATGATCGAAATTGGCGGCCGCCCCATCCTGTGGCACATCATGAAGATCTATGCCGCGCACGGCATCAACGATTTCATCATCTGCCTCGGTTACAAGGGCTACGTCATCAAGGAGTACTTCGCCAACTACTTCCTGCACATGTCGGACGTGACGTTCGATATGTCGAAGAACGAAGTGACCGTGCATGAGCGCCATGCCGAGCCTTGGCGCATCACGCTGGTGGATACCGGCGAGCAGTCCATGACCGGCGGGCGCCTGAAGCGTGTTGCCGCGTATCTCGATCCGAACGAGCCCTTCTGCTTTACCTACGGCGACGGTGTGTCCGACGTCGATATCACCAGCAAGATCGCCTTCCACCGCGCCCACGGCAAGATGGCCACGGTGACGGCCGTGCAGCCGCCGGGCCGCTACGGCATGCTCCAGCGCGATGGCAACCGTGTGACCGGTTTCACGGAGAAACCACCCGGCGACGGCGGCACCTGGATCAACGGCGGCTTCTTTGTGCTGAACCCGGCCGTCATCGAATACATCGCGGGTGAAGACACCCACTGGGAAGGCGAGCCGATGAATCGCCTGGCCGAGATGGGCGAGTTGAGCACGTTCGAGCACCAGGGCTTCTGGCAGCCGATGGACACGCTGCGCGACAAGAACAGTCTCGAAGCCATGTGGCAATCGGGGAGTGCACCGTGGAAAAAGTGGTGACGCTCGACCCGCGTGCGTGGGCGGGCAAGCGCGTCTTCCTGACCGGGCACACTGGCTTCAAGGGCAGCTGGCTGGCGCTGTGGCTGCGCCAGCTTGGCGCCGATGTGACCGGCTTCAGCCTGGCGCCGGAAACGAACCCGAATCTCTTTACGCTGGCCGAGGTGGAATCGGCCATGGCCGGCCACACGCTGGGCGATATCCGTGACGCGGATGGCCTGCGTGCCGCGATGACGGCGGCGCGGCCCGACGTGGTGTTTCACCTCGCGGCGCAACCACTGGTACGTGCGTCGTACCAGGACCCGGCCGGCACCTACGCCACCAACGTGATGGGCACCGTGAACGTGCTGGAAGCCGCGCGCGTGTGCGCCGGCCTGTCGGCAATCGTGGTCGCCACCACCGACAAGTGCTACGACAACCGCGAGTGGGCCTGGGGCTATCGCGAGACGGATGCACTCGGCGGCCATGATCCGTACAGCGCCTCCAAGGCTTGCGCCGAACTGGTGGCCGCAAGCTACCGGCGCGCGTTTTTCGCCAACGGCCCGCTGCTGGCCACCGGCCGCGCAGGCAATGTCATCGGCGGTGGCGACTGGTCGGAAGACCGCCTCATTCCCGATGCCGAGCGCGCGATGCGTGCCGGTACGCCGCTGGTCATCCGCTCGCCGCACGCCACGCGGCCGTGGCAGCACGTTCTGGATTGCCTGCATGGGTACCTGGTGCTCGCGCAACGGCTGCTGGCGGGTGACGCCTCGTGCGCAACCGCCTGGAACTTCGGCCCGGACAGCGCTGCCACGCGCACAGTCGAACAGGTCTTGCAAGGCTTGCAGCAACATTGGCCCGCGCTGATCTGGCAACTGGACGCCCATGCCGCCGCCGGCCGCCATGAAGCGGGCATGCTGCATCTCGACGCCAGCCGGGCGCGCCAGCATCTAGGCTGGCAAACAGCGTGGCAGTTCGAGACCGCGCTGGAACAGACCGCCGCGTGGTATCGGCATCTGCATGAGAAGACGGCGAGCGCGCGCGCGCTCTGTGACCAGCAGATCGACCGTTTCACCGCCGCCGCATCTGCTCCCACACGCAGGAGCGCCGCATGAGCCGCTTCACCATCCAACCGACGCCGCTGGCCGGCGTGGTCGAAATCAACCGCAAGGTGATCGGTGACCATCGCGGCTACTTCACGCGCTTTTTCTGCGCAGACGAACTCGCCGCCGCCGGCTTCGACCGCCCGATCGCGCAAATCAATCACTCGTATTCCGCCAAGCGCGGCACCGTGCGTGGGCTGCATTTTCAGTACCCGCCGCATGCGGAAATCAAGCTCGTGAGTTGCGTACGTGGCCGTGTGTTCGACGTGGCCGTTGACCTGCGTGCAGGCTCGCCGACGTTCCTGCAATGGCATGCGGTGGAGTTGTCCGCCGAGCGCCACAACAGCCTGCTGGTGCCACGCGGGTTTGCCCACGGCTTCCAGGCGCTGGAAGACGATTGCGAGCTGCTGTATCTGACCTCGACGCCGTACGCGCAAGCCGCTGAAGACGGCCTCAACCCGACCGACAGCCGCCTGGCCATCGCGTGGCCACTCGACATGACCGAATGCTCCGACCGGGACCGCAACCATCCGCCGCTGACCGACGCATTTGCAGGCATCGCGTTGCGAGCCCTGAATCCTGAACTGCAGGAACAGCCATGACCCAAAAGATTCTGTACTCGAAGCCGTCGATCACCGAGCTGGAAGTCGAATACGCCACCGACGCCGCACGCAACGGCTGGGGCGACCAGTGCTACGCCTACATCAACCGCTTCGAAAAGCAGTTTGCCGCGTTTGTCGGCACGCAGTACGCCATTGCCACCTCAAGCTGCACCGGTGCCATGCACATGGGCCTGGCCGCGCTCGGCATCGGCGCCGGCGACGAGGTGATCCTGGCCGACACGAACTGGATCGCCACGGCGTCGCCCATCACCTACGTAGGCGCCACGCCGGTGTTTGTCGACATCCTGCCGGATACGTGGTGCCTTGACCCGGCGCTCGTGGAAGCGGCCATCACACCGCGCACGAAGGCGATCATCGCCACGCACCTCTACGGCAACCTGTGCGAGATGGACCGCCTGCTGGACATCGGCAAGCGCCACGGCATTCCGGTCATCGAAGACGCGGCCGAAGCCGTCGGCTCGCGCTGGCACGGGCACGCAACCGGCTCGCAGGGCATCTTCGGCACGTTCTCGTTCCATGGCACCAAGACCATGACGACGGGCGAAGGCGGCATGTTTGTCACCAACGACCGCGCGCTGTACGACCGCGTGATGACGCTGAACAACCATGGCCGCGTGCCCGGCGGCAAGCAGTTCTGGTCCGACTTCATCGGCTTCAAATACCGCATTTCCAACGTGCAGGCCGCCATCGGCTGCGCGCAGCTTGAGCGCATCGACGCGCTGGTTGCACGCAAGCGCGAGATCTTCGCGGCATACCAGAAGCATCTGGGTGACGTTGGTGCCCTTGCGCTCAACCCGGAGTCACCTGGCACGCTCAACAGCTACTGGATGCCCACCGTCGTGTTTGACGAGGCACTGGGCATCACGCGCGATGGATTGCTGGCCGCGTTCTCGCGCCGTGGCATCGATGCACGCGTGTTCTTCTATCCCCTCAGCCAGATGGGCCTCTTTGGTGACGCACCAGGCAACACGCCCAACAGCTACGCAATTGCCGAGCGCGCCATCAACCTGCCGTCATATCACGACATGTCGAGCGCAGACATCGACACCGTGTCGCAAGTGGTGCTCGATCTCGTGCAAGAACATCAGGAGAAGCAGACGTGCCTGGCATCCTGACCCCCGATCAGATCGAGACCTTCCAGCGCGACGGCCTGCTGATCCTGCGTGACTTTTATGCGCCGGACCAGGTGGTGCCGATCCAACGTGCGATCTACAACATTATCGGTCTGGTCATCGACAAGTACCGGCTCGACATCGAGCGTGCGCCGTTTGCACCGGAACGCTTCGACGACGGCTACCAGGCGCTGATCAAAGCCAATCGCAAATATGGCGCCGAGGTGTATGACGCAGTCAAGCAGATCCCGGCGTTTGTCCGGCTCCTGGGCGATCCGCGCCATGAGCAGGTGGTGTCCGAGTTGCGCCCCGGCGCGCTGCCCGGTATTGCCGGCGCCGGTTACGGCATCCGCATCGACAACCCGCGTGAAGAGAAATTTCGCGCCAACTGGCATCAGGAATATCCGGCCCAGTTGCGCAGCCTGGACGGCGTGGTGTTCTGGAGCCCGCTCGTGGAGATCACGCCCGAGATCGGGCCCGTGGAGTTCTGCCCCGGTTCGCATCGGGAAGGGCCGCTGCCGGTCGTGAGCGCAGACCCGGACAACGCCGGCAAGCAAGGCGCTTACGCGCTCATGCTCAAGGATGAAGCCACCTATCTCGCGCGCTATCCACACGTGCAGCCGCTGACCCAACCCGGTGATCTGGTGCTGGTTGATTTTCTGGTGCTGCACGCATCGGGCCAAAACACCAGCGGCCGCTCGCGTTGGTCGATGCAGTTCCGCTACTTCAATTTCTGCGAGCCGACCGGGCGCGCGCACGGCTGGAAAGGTTCATACGCCAACGGCGTCGACTTCCGAACCGTCCATCCCGAACTTTCTGTGGAAGCCTGACCATGACGACAGGTGCACTGCCGTGCAATGTCTGCCAGCAACCGCTGCCAGAGCCGATCTACCGTGCCCCGCAAAGCGCGCTGTCATCACTGCGCCGCACCATGGAGGGCACACTCGAGGTGTCCTGCTGCGCCGCGTGCGGCCACATCCAGACCGTCGAGCTGTGTGACAACGGCAGCTTCTACGACACCGAATACGACATCCTCGTAAACAGCGAGGAAGAAGACCAGATCTACGCGGTCGAAAATGGCCAGAAGATCTTCCGTGCCGATCACCAGGTCGCACTCTTCCAGAAAAAGCTGCAACTCCTGGGGGGGCTGCACGAGGGCGCGCGCGTAGTCGACTTCGGCTGCGCAAAAAGCGCGACCATGCGACTGCTCAAACAGCAGCGCCCGGACGTGAAGGTCCACCTGTTCGACATCAGCGACCGCTACGTCGGCTTCTGGGAGAAATTCCTCAGCGCCGGGCAATGGGCCACGTACACCATCCCGCCGGCATGGCAACGTTCATTCGATGTTGTCAGTTCATTCTTCTCGCTTGAGCACATCCCAGACCTGAGCACCACGCTGCGTGCCATCCACGGGTTGCTGCGCGAGGGCGGCCGGCTGTATGCCATCGTGCCCAACACGTTCACCAATACGGCTGATTTTCTGGTGGCGGATCACGTGAACCATTTCACGCGCACGTCGCTGCAGGTACTGCTCGCCAGCCACGGTTTCGAGCTGCTCGAACTTGACGAACGCAGCCATCGCGGCGCATTCGTCGTCACCGCTGTACCCAGGGCGCCCCACCATGCTGCGCCTGCCGTTGATCCGCGGCAACTGGCGGACACCGTGGGCGCCGCCAACCGCCTTGCGCGCTTCTGGCAGCAAGCGGCCAACCACCTGGGCGATTTTGAAACGCGCCACCAGGGCGCGCCTGCGGTGATCTACGGCGCGGGCTTCTACGGCACCTACACCGCCAGCAATCTGCAGCACCCGCACGCGCTGCGGGCCTTTGTGGACCAGAACCCGTATCTGCAAGGCTCATCCCTAGCGGGCAAGCCGGTGATTGCGCTGACCGAGATTCCGGCGGAAGTCGAATTGGTGTATCTGGCGGTCAACCCGGTCATTGCCGATGAGGTCAAACACACCGTGGAAGCCGCGTTCCCCAACCGTTTCCGCTACTTCCAGTTCGAGCCATGATCGCTACCGGCAATGTATGCCTGCGCGCATGGCGCGAAGACGACATCCCGCATCTGCTGCCACTGCGTAACGATGTACACACGCAACTGCAGTTGATGACGCGCCCCCGGCCCAACTCCGCGGCGAGTGTGCGCGACTGGCTGGTCGGCAGGTCAACGCAAAGCGACGCGGTGCTCTTCATCATTGCCGAGCAGGCCGGCGACCGCGTTCTGGGCTACCTCCAGTTGACGAAGATCGACCTGGTCAACCGGCACGCTGCGCTGGGCATCTGCCTGGCACCGGCCGAACAGGGACAAGGACACGGGCGAGCCGCCTGCGAGGCGCTGTTCTCGTACGCTCGCCAGACGCTGAACTTGCGCAAGATCACGCTGGAAGTGCTGGCTGACAATGAACGCGCGATCCAGCTGTATCAGAAGCTCGGCTTCCGCCAGATCGGCCGGCTGGCCGAGCACTATCTGCAGGATCAGCGCTGGCATGACGTCGTGCTGATGGAACGCATGCTGAGCCCATGAATATCGTCATTTCACAACCCATGTTGTTCCCCTGGGTCGGCATGCTTGAGCAGATCGTGCTGGCGGACGTCTTCGTCAACTATGCGGACGTGCAGTTCTCCAAGGGGAGCTTCACAAACCGGGTGCAGATCAAGGACCGCACCGGATCACGCTGGCTGACCGTTCCGCTGGAGAAGTTCCACCTGGGTGAGCGCATCGATCAGGTACGCCCCTGCGCCAGCACCGACTGGCGCGGCCAGCACCTGCGCAAACTGGAGCAAGCCTACGAAGAAGCGCCCTTTGCACAGGACATGCTGGCACTCGTGCGCACGGTGTACGAGGCCGACTACGCCCACATGGGTGCGCTGGCGTTGGCGTCGATGCAGGCGGTTTGCAGCTATCTGGACATCCCGCTGGGTGCCAAGCTGCGCGACTCCGTAGAACTGGCCGTGCCGGGGCGCAACAGCGATCGCGTACTGGCCATCGTGCGGCAACTGCACGGCAGCAAATACATCACCGGGCATGGCGCCAAGAACTATCTGGCGCATGCTGAATTCGAGCAGCACGGCATCACCGTCGAATACATGAACTACGCCATGCTGCCTTACCGGCAACTGCACGGCGCGTTCACCCCCTTTGTCAGCAGCCTGGACCTCATTGCAAATCACGGCCCGGCGAGCAAGCAGTACCTGAACCCACAAACCCTCAACTGGCGCCAATTCACCCATGAATGACATCGAACAGTTCCAAGGCGAAGTCCAGCAGAACATCCAATCCCTGGCGCAGGACAAAGACCTGCAATCGCTGTCACGCATCTGGCTGCGCGAAGTGACCGCGCACAAGTACCACTACAACTTCACCTGGATGGGCTTGCCCATCATCCAGTGCCCGCAAGACGTGCTGGCCATGCAGCAACTGATTTGGGAGGTCAAGCCGGACCTGATTATCGAGACCGGCATTGCGCGCGGCGGCTCGCTGATCTTCTACGCCTCGATGCTCGAGCTGCTGGCCCAGAGCGGTCATGGTGAAGGCAAGGTCCTAGGCATCGACATCGACATCCGCCAGCACAACCGCGAAGCGATCGAGGCGCACCCGATGGCGCGGCGCGTCCAGATGCTGCAGGGCTCCAGCATCGACCCGGGCATCATCGAGCAGGTCAAGCGCATCGCCGCGGGCAAGCAGCGCGTGCTGGTGGCGCTGGACTCCAACCACACCCACGACCACGTGCTTGCCGAACTGGAAGCCTACGCGCCGCTGACCAGCGTGGGCAGCTACTGCGTTGTGTTCGACACCGCTGTCGAAGACATGCCGCAAGCGATGTTCAACGATCGTCCGTGGGGCGTCGGGAACAACCCGAAGACCGCTGTGCACGCCTACCTGCGTGACCACCCGGAATTCGTGATCGACGCCGATATTCACCACAAACTCCTCATTACCGTCGCACCGGACGGCTACCTGAAGCGCGTTGCCTGAGCGCTTGAACCGATCGCTTGATCTGAAAAAATTGGCCGCTGAAATGGAACCCGCGAAGACGACGCCCCAAACCGATGCAGTCACGCTGAGCATCTGCATCCCGACCTACAACCGGGCGCGCTACCTGGACAACCTGCTCGGGGAACTGGCCGCGCAGATTGGCGGGTTGCGACACAGCTACGAACTCCTGATCGGCGACAACTGCTCAAGCGACACCACCGAACAGGTGGTCGCCAAATATCAGGACAAGCTGAACATCCGGTATTTCCGGCGCCCGTCCAACCTGGGTTCGGCCGAAAACCTGAACCAGCTCTACCGCAGCGCGCAGGGCAAATACGTGCTCTACCATGCCGACGACGACCTGCCCATCCTCGTCGAGATCAACAAGAACCTCGAGATCTTTGAGCGCAATGCGGCCGTGGGCGTCATCTTCGCGCCCTGGTTCATCCACGACTTGCCGACCCGGCAGGACATCACGCCCTTCTACCGCCAGGACGACAATTACCTGATCGAGCAGCACGATTACGCCAAGCTGCTGGCGCTGATCCTGTCGCACCACATCTTTCCGGAGATCTACTTGGCGCGCCGCGAAGTGCTCGACCGGCTGTACTTCGCCGCGCCCGAGCATGCGTTCTGGGCATTCGCGCATGCGGCAGAAATGCTCGGGTCGTACGCGCTTTATTTCAGCAAGACACCGTTTTATCGCTCGGTTACGCGCTACTTTGACGACGAGACGCGCGCCCAGGCAGGCAACGAGGAAGTGAAATACGCATGGGACCGGTATCGCGGCGGCCTGGAATACGTGTTGAGCAAGTTCGCACCCACGTTGGCCCCGAACGAGCGGCAGGAATGGCTGAATGCCATCAACCAGTTCGTGCTCGCGCGTATGAAGGTGGCGCTGCGCTTGCGCACCCAGGAGGGTGGCCACTGGATCGACAACTACTACATCGCCAATCGCATCAAGGCGCTCGGTGAGGTAGGCGATCTGCCCGCGCCGTATGACCTGTACCGCGTCAACGCCGCGTTCGAATACGTCGCCAAGCTCGACCCGTTCAAGCCCGAGCCGCCCAGGTACGCCACCCTGCGCCGCGCGCCGCTTCAGGTCTTGCACCACGCGCACGGCTTTGCCGACACCGAGTTTATGGTGCTCGACGACGATGCCGCCATTCCCCATCACACCGTCATCGTCACGCCGATTCCGATGGACATTGCGGTGCCTGCCGGCCGCGAAGTCCGCTTCGTGTCGGAACTCGAAACACTCGCCAAATTCCCCTGAGTCACCGGTCATACCCACATGGATCTCTCCAACGCCCATTCCGTGGTCTCGCTGATGAACAGCGTGCTGGCGCCGTCCACTGTCGGCGGCAGCAGCGCCAGCGGCGACACCGGCAAACCGAGTGTCGACTTCGGCTCGGTGCTCAAGTCATCGTTGGACCGTGTCGACGCTTCTCAGCAGAAGGCCGAATCGATCTCCCGCAGCTTTGAAATGGGCAATAACGACGTCGACCTGCACGACGTGATGCTCTCGCTGCAGAAGGCCAACATCGACATGCAGACGGCCGTGCAGGTGCGCAACAAGCTGGTCTCGGCCTACCAAAGCATCATGAGCATGTCGATCTGACATCACGCTGCACGCCCTTTTCCACGTGGCGGAGAAGGGTTTCCAATCCCTCTTGCCATTTATATTGTGTCAAATATAATTGTGTCATCGGTTTTTGGATCGATCTCCCGGCCGACATGTCGCCGACCGGGTTTCCCACGCAAGAGGACCCGACCATGAAGACGCTCTACCAGACCCAAGTCACTGCGGAAGGCGGCCGTGCCGGCCATGTTCGTAGCGCCGATGGCACGCTGGATCTGCCCCTTTCGCTACCGCGCGAACTCGGCGGCGCAGGCGGTGCAGCTACGAACCCCGAGCAACTGTTTGCCGCCGGTTATGCCGCCTGCTTCGAAAATGCAGTGCTGCATGTGGCACGTGGCAAGCAGATCAAGCTGGCGTCGACGTCGGTCACGGCCACGGTCGGCATCGGCCCGCGGGAAGACGGCGGCTTTGCGCTGACGGTGTCGCTGTCCGCCACCCTGGGCGGCGTCGATCAGGCGACCGCTGAAGCGCTTGTGGCTGCGGCACATGGCGTATGTCCCTATTCGCATGCCGTCCGTGGCAATATTGACGTCCAATTGAACACGGTCACGCGCTGAGCCTCTTGCTCCGCCCTGTTGGGCCGATGCGGCACTCGCCGCTCGAGCGCCAGACCGTTCCCCCCGGGAGTTTTCCGTGAACGACGTGCTGGCGCTCGATCAGCAGCTCTGCTTTCCTTTGTATGCCGCCGGCCACTTGCTGACGCGCCTCTACCGCCCGCTGCTCGATGAGCTGGGCCTGACCTATCCCCAGTACCTGGTGATGCTGGCGTGCTGGCAGCAGGCGCCATGTGCTGTCGGCGACCTCGGCCGCAGGCTGTACCTCGATACGGGCACGCTGACGCCCCTGCTCAAGCGCCTCGAAGAACAAGGTCTCGTCACGCGTACGCGCGATCCCGATGACCAGCGCCGCGTCGTCATCGAGTTGACCGACGCCGGCCGCGCATTGCGCGAGCGCGCTGCCAAGGTGCCCGAAGCTCTCGCCTGCAAGATTCCGCTGGAATTGGACGAAATTGGCGCCACGCGCGACGTGCTGCGCAAGCTGCTCGACGCTCTGGCCACAGTGGACGACCGCGAATGAGCGCACCCTCCGCTTCCGCCGATCTGGCGCTGGTTGTCATCGCCCGCAATGAAGCCGCCAGCATTGCGCGTTGCCTGCTCAGTGCCAAACCGTTTGTCGATCGCATGGTGGTGCTCGACACAGGCTCCATCGACGACACCGTGGCCATTGCCCAGTCGTGCGGCGCCCTTGTCAGCCACATGGCCTGGACGAACGACTTCTCGGCCGCGCGCAACACCGCGCTGCAGGCAGCCAATGCCGACTGGAACCTTATCCTCGACGCTGACGAATGGCTGGAAAGCGGCGGTGAGCATTTACGCACGCTCAGCGGTGCGGCCCCGTCCGTCGGCGTGGTGTGCGTCAAGAACGATACCGATGCAACCGAATCCGCCAGCCAGCTGATTGCGTGGATTCCCCGCCTGCTGCCGCGTGGCGTGCACTACACGGGGCGCATTCACGAGCAGCCGGTGTCTTCATTGCCTGCGGCGCGGGTGCCGATCGTAGTCCGCCACGATGGCTACACCGCCGCCAAAATGCAGAAGAAGGGCGAGCGCAACACGCAACTGCTGCTCGATGAACTCGCCCATCGGCCGGACGACCCCTACGTGCTGTATCAGCTCGGCAAGGAAACCGAGCTGCATCATGAAGACTATGCAAAGGCCGTGAACTACTACGCGCGCGCCTTCAGCCTGGCGCCCGCAGATGCGCCGTACCGCCGTAACCTGGCGCTGCGTTATGTGTACAGCCTGGGCAAGGCCGACCGCATTGAAGAGGCGCTGGCGCAAGGCGATGTCGCCATCCAGACGTGGCCTGACTTTCCGGATCTGTGCTTTGCGCTGGGATTGGTCTTGCTGGATGCGGCTGCCAAGCAGCCTGATGAGGCGGGGGCGCGGTGGCTACCGCTGGCAGAACAGGTCTTCAACCGCTGCCTGGAGATCGGCGATCAGCCGGAGATGGACGGCAGCGTCATCGGCCGGGGCAGCTTCCTCTCTGCCCAGCAACTGGCGATCGTGTACCAGATGCAGAGCCAAGCGCTCGCACGCAAGTCCGAGCACTATCTGACGCTGTCAAAACAGCTGCAGGACGCGTCGTCTCAATAACGCGCCATGCTGCCGTAAGCGTTGCTGGCGTTGGTGGCGCGGCGTGCCGTGTCGATGCGCTTCTGCAGGCGGTCCAGGCGCGGATACACCATGGCGCGAACGCGTGCATCATCTTCCAGAATGCGCACGAGCAGCGTGCGCTTGCGCTCCACGTCGGCACGCGAGAGCTGCGGATGCGGTTCGGAACGGCGCAGCGCATCCACATAGGCGGCGCTTTCACGTTCCAGCGTACTGACGACTTCCCAGTTACCCACTTCGGCCGCGCTGACCATTTCAGCGGTCAAACTTGCGATGGCTTCGTAGCAGGCGAACAGACTTTCGCTGTCCTTGATCGGGATGTTGCGGTGCATATTGGCTCCAGTTGGGCCGAATTCAGTCAAAAGTCGCTTTACTACAAACGACGTGCAATCAGCTCACAACGCTGAGGTGGCTGTTTGCCGCAGCAGCACCCGGTTGGCCGGCCTGGCCGATGGCGAGCCACGCATCCTGCAGCGGGACCAGCAA
>QJOB01000048.1:162636-339052 GCA_004155035.1 Monosporascus sp. 5C6A | reverse complement strand
CCCCCCCCCCCCCCCCCCCGGGACCACACTGGAGCACACGTGGCGACTGTCTTGCAGACCGAAGGAGTTGGTTACAGTGAGTATCACACAAGGGTGCTCTTCCCGCTCGAACGCTGGCGCACCTCCTGGGACGCCTTGGTGTCAATGAATGATGCCCAACTCGCCGCCCCCGGCGGATGCCTATTGCCAAGGACGTTAAGTGCCGCCGTGCCGCCGCCTGCTTTCACTGTGTACCTACCGGCACGATCTTGGTCCGAACTGTTGGAGTTTGGCATTGATAGGTGCCTCATGTACATGGAGGTGCAACATGCTTTGACCTCCTCGACAACTAATCACTCATGCCCCGTTGGGTGAATTTAGTGGTTTGAGCTATCTTGGCAACAATTACCGTAATCGTTGGTTGATAAAGATACGCCAAATAGGTAAACAGCGTACATGCGTAATGATGGAACCACAGCCATTGACGATAATATACCTATGCCGTAGTGGTAACCAAGTGTTTCCTGTTACTGTTAACTATATATGAACGTACTTTGTACGTCGTAGGCAATTGAATTAACCTTAGCGGGCCGCTAGTTGCCGCGCTTAGTTAGATCCACTAATGTCGTACACCATCCACGCTCCATGCACCTGGTAGTTAACGTTAACCTATCCTCCTCAACATAAGCAGACACTTGGTTTGTTATAAGAGGGTCCTGTAGTTCTATTAAGATCTGTTTCCGACACAACATGCTTCTTTTATTTGGGCTTCGAGAAATTTCCTAGCACTTCCGTAGATTGATACAGGAGACAAAAGGTGTTAGCCCACGGGCTCCATATATATGAGGCACCGCATACAGTAAAAGACATATTTGAGCATACGATTTGAAGTATGCGGTAACTTTACTTCCGTCACGGTGCACGGCAGACCAAAGATGCGCTGAAGACGTCATCGCTATTTTCATACATTTAGGTTAACGAGGCCACGAATGGGGATACAGTTCATGTGGGACAGATGCGGTTCATCTCTCCAGAGCGGGGATTGACAGCTGTGCAGGTAGGGTACTCGGAGGTTTGTTGGCACTAGTCCATTTAGACGTCGATACCAGAGGACTGGGACGTGGCCCAATTTCTAAGACAAACCGAGACCTATGGCGACAAATATCAACCCCACTTTTGTCGAGATCTCTGTAGCGTCAATCCAAAGGCCACCGCAATGGGTCTATGCCGCTCACCTGCACAGCCGAGAGCCAAGCGCCTGGTTTCTGCGGCGGTTCGTCGCTACTCTGCACTCAAGTGGGCAGCGGCGCGTCATTTGGCCATGTCCACAAAGAGCTTGACATGATAGATCTATGCCCACCCTCCCAGTGGGATTGTGCTTATGGTAGGTAAATAGGGCGACTTTACCGCCGTTGCTACTTGCTGGGAAGACTAGGGCCGGGGAACATCGCGACTTAAGAGATTAGCACTGGCAAAAGCAAACGTGCTCGAGGCAATCTCAGGAGTCACCATAGAACTATAGAACATACACTCATTGTCTTCTAGAAGACTTTCGGGAGGATGGGGTGGGGACCGCAACGTACTGGCTGATTGCTCAATCGATAGGGTAAATTCTACGATTCAGCTTAGGGTCTTGAGGCCCGTAACAACATACATGGGGTTCCGGTACGGTTGGTTGAGGAGGAATCGTGTTTTTACACAGCAATGTACCTTACTGTGAAGTTCATGTCCCTATTTACTATATGCTAGAGTACTCAACCGACGAATTACTTCGCGGGACAACTACCAACATCTACGAAGACGGCGTAAGGAAGATGGGGCAGCGGAGTGGTGACCTCGGTAATGGAGGCTTTCACAGATCGTTGCGGGGACAGAGGCGTTCTCTTGGCCCATAACAGCAGTCTCTGATATGTCGGCGTGTCTTCGTATGCATGATACGTGGTCGCGATTCAGAAAAATTTCAGTCACCTGGTACGTTCGAGGAGAATGATGGCTGTGCTGTTGCGCTGCTGCGCTGCTGCGCTGTATTCATAACAGTGGGACCCAGCTTCCCAACAGGAACTAAGGCGGGCATATTGAGCATCTGTCTAAGCTGGACTTGGTATCAGGGTAAGAAGCATCGGTAGTACATCCAAGAGTGAGGTCACAAGCGACCGAAATCAGAATGCTCCGTCACCTTCAGGTGCGCAGAAGTTTTGACGCGCATCGCGCATGTAAGTGCTGTCGCGTTTGCGCGGAGTAGCAATGCTCTGCCCGTAGCTTCTTCCTCGTACCCTTGGTCTCTGAGAGAGGGATCGGTGTTGGCCCGTTGGCAATAAGACATCAGTATATGATTACATGAGCGCCACTGGCCTGAATGCCGAACGCAGCGGGACCAACTTCTTCGGTGAGCTGTAAGAGGGACGAAGAGCATTGGACTTTGTATTCCAGTAATGATACGGTTCGCCCGTCGTAGCGTGTCTGGTTTATGTGGTGTGAACCCGACTGGTTGACTTGTCAAGAAAAAGGGCCTTAAGTGACTTGAATTGGGCCTCGCCGCGCCTCTTAAAATTCAAAGTCAAGGGAAGTCCCCGTACTTGAAATCTTTCCATCCCATCCTCCCGAACAATCGGATTGTTAAATCGACTCACTCTCCCCTTCACTTGGATCATTACGTTTTCTTTACTTAACCCCGCCGGGGGTCTTCCTTGATGTAAGTCTACTGGATAGTGTACCCCTTTATAGTAGTTGCCACAAAACTGCAGGCTACAGGTGGAGTGTGTTAGGGCGAATACCTGCTAACGTGCTCTAATACCATCAGTACAGGGAGCCCGTTATAGCTTTAAAGCCACAAAGCCCAGTCCCCTACGACAAGCCTCTTGGGATGGTGTGATTGGCGGGTTTAGCAGTGGATAACCTAGTCGCGGCGGCCGATGGACGAAACCAGACGATTGCACTCCCACAGGGAGTCAACAGGTGGTTTTCCTGTTAACCGGCCCGACCCTGACTATGTGCTATCCAGAACTGAGAGTCTTACTGATGCCAACCCTGGCGAATCACCCAGCGACAACATTGCGATAGATAGAAATGCTTTTTCACCCTTTATATCTAACCCGAGTCACTATCTCCAGTCGGAATTTGATATAACACTCACTGAAGATGGAGCCGGGGCTGGGCCAACTCCATTCACATCGGCTCTGCAGACGAATACCCTCTTGCTTTCCTCCGCTTGGCAAGGAGATGAAGACGTTCTGGCTTCTGGATCGTGGGCTGTCGTTGGCGACATGATGTATACTGCTCCTAGTTATGCCGAGAATCAAGCTTCATCCGTCGGTAGGGGGTTTAGCAGCAGTGAGGAGGCATCTATTGGCTACCATTACAATGATTCCGATGAGGGTGGTTACAGTCAATTCTCAGTTCACTACGGTTCTCTGGGGAACGGGGGGCATATAACTGAGGTTGCATTTGACTATCCCGACAACAATAATCGGCCCATGCACTTGGCTGGCCATAACTACGGCTGGGGACCCGGAGACCAGTCAAACGTACCTAAAAGTTCAAGACCCGACTCGGCCTTTATCAATGACACACAGGGGTCGAGCGCTTCTCCTACGGAGGCTAGTACCGCAATTACCCCGATCACCCCAATCACCAGCCCCGGCGAGGCCCGCCCTTCGGGTCGTCGCGGCAAAACGCCCCACAGACCCAGATGCGACCTCTGTGACAGAGACTTTTTTTCACCAAAGGATCTTAAGCGCCACAACCGCACGACGAAGAAGCATTCGCAGAAAAATCACGAACGTTCACAAGTGCCTTGTCCCGAATATGTCTGTCTTTGCGGCTTCACTCAGGGTCGCAAGGATAACTACGAGAGGCACCTGAGGACATGCAGGCTCAAGGTCAAAACTCACTCCGGCTACATCTGCAGTTGCGGTCGGGTGGACCGTGACAAGGGCGGACATGAACGGCACATTTCGGTGTGCGGCAAAAAGACGCCCGGACGCCCCAGAAACCATGCTGCGGGTGCTCCTCAGCACATGTAGCCCAGAGGGAGAGAGTAATGGCGCGGCGGATTTGCGATAGGGGGTTATGGACGCGGTCGTTGCTATGTCCTTCCTTTCAGCCTTCTAGATTTCATGAGCACCTGTTGGGGGCTAGCTTCCTTTCTCTCTGGCTCGTTTTTCTCTCCGCCGGTGGGTTTCTTCGACCCAGCCGTAAGGTGACTTTGTATCTGTCTCGACAGAGTCGATCCCATGATGCGAATGCGGAGTAGGCAGAGCACGTATTTCTTATGCCCATAACAGAATAAAACAAGAAGGCATCCAAAGCAACAACATAGAAACTGGCAAGTGTCTCCGATGCGGCTCTGCGACATGCGACGACTTTATGACTTCCAGAAACTAGAAGTTCGGGAGAGCCTGGCCCGTAAACATGCGACGGGTTAGCCGTTGAAATGGGCCTCAATTCTCGGTTGTACGCAGCCGGCATGATCACGGCACAAACGTTCTCCTGACTTTCATGGAGAAAATTGGCCTCAAGCCCTTCAGGAACGCCTGGTGACACAGAACCTGAGGTCTAAAAAAAGAATAGGCCTCAATCTCCCCTCCTGCGGCCCCGGCAGAGGCAAGGCCGTTGTCAGAAATGGGCCTCGCTCCATTATTAGGCCTCGCCTTTGCTGTTTCTGATTAGCTCAAAATGGGCCTCACAATACGCCGGCACCAACGGAGGTCAGGTTCTTATTGGGGGCTTCCAAGCCATGCTGCCGGCTCTCGCCATAGCTTCGGATATTGGCATTATCGCCGACTATCACCAGGGACGTGTTAGTCATCGTGTCAACTGCGCGAGCAAGCGCACCTTCGCCTGTAGAAACTGAGGCCCATTCTCAAATCATGCTATTCAAAATTATACAGTTAGGCACATTCAATCTACTGCGGTTCAGTCCTAGGTTGATATTGTATTCCATACGGCGTCACGAGGCTACAGGCCGCATAGGGCTGAGGTAACGAGGCCGGGGCGGAGGTTTGCTCACCTCCGACAGTGTTGCCGTTGATCAGGATGGAAGTCGCGTATAAAAGGACGGCTCGACCCTAGGATCATGGATTGTACCATACGACAATCAGACTATGGTCCAGGATCTTCAAGTATGAAGCCCTCGCAGCGAGACCTACCGTGAGCTGAGTCCGAGACTCTGTCGCCTGTCTGCCCAAGAGCGTATCGAGGACCAATAGTGTCGAATACCATTCGGGTGTCAACCACCGGGTTGCTTTCCAACCCGATTCAAGTCAAGGCACAATGACCTCAAGCAAGCAAAGCCAGTGAGAGTCACCCTTGCGTGCGCAATACTCAATACTAATGGGCATGAGTGTGAACTGTCGAGACTACCCCAGCGGAGACGACCGCGGAGCACAACAGAAGTTACAACGAAGTAAAAGTCGTTTCAGTGGCGTTAAGTCCATGAGCCTCCCATACGAGAACTATATTGGTGCCGTGCTCAATCGGAAATATCGCATTACTTTCCTATGTACCAACAAGGACCATCTGGACATCTACTCGGTAACGAGCTTGGACGGCGAGTCTTTCAAGGCCCAGGCCTTCAAGCTCTCTTGGCAACCAGACAAGCTGTACTCGTCACGAAAGCGCCGCGCGAAGAGGCTGAAGCAATCGGGCAACTGCACAGACGACTTCGAACAAGGCCTTTCAAGATATCTAATCTCACCAGCGGCTCCGCAGAAGCCACAGGGCCAGGGGGCCAAGCAACCAGCGAAGCCGAAACGGAATGATTCTTCGGAACACCTGTTTCCGGGCCTCGGAGCATCCGGTGAGTGCGTCACCCCTCGAGTCATGGAGAGCGTGAAGCCCAACTCGAGACCTAAGACGTACGCCGAAGCTGCTTCCTGGTCCTCAGCTATGAAAAGGCCGGCTCACTGCGCTCCGCGGAGCACTTGTGTTGACGGCCTTTCCACCAGCCACAAGGGGGCCAGGCAGCGAGAGCGGCGCCGGAAAAGGAGGGAGGAAAGAAGGCAAAAAGCCGCGTATCTTAACGGGGAGTGTTTCGCCGGGCGCTGAGCGCTTCGCTCCTTACTACCCCTGGAGTCCTCTCTCTGCGGCCTCCTGACAAGCGATACGGGGTTTCTGCTTCCATTAGGAGCGCATTTTAAGCCTTGTAATGGCTTCAGATCAACATGAATGTCGAGATTCGCTTCCGCCCCAATTCTGCACACGGCTCGAATTCGTCCTATTAATCCATACGTTACGGGGTGCCGAGGCTGCGGTGTGACGGTTTCCTATCTCTTTGGGTTTCCCACACACAGCACTTTGTCTTAAATGGAAATTTTGCCTATTAAGTGGTCAGCTGGGACTGACGTTCATAGCAGACTGAATACATCTTCTCAGTGTTACCTTGATATCGGATCTTTCCCCTGCTGCGGGATGTGGGGCTATCGTAGGAAACCATAAGTGGGCATGTCTCTTAGAATAGGGGTAAATCCGCCCCACATATGTTATTTACAGGTAGATAGTCCCCCATGCCCCATAGCTAGGACACCTAGTACGGAATCCAACGATATACATTTATCTTTAACAATGTTGGTATGTACTGAGAAATGCATCGAGAATATCTCAAACAACGAGCTTCGGAAAAATCGATCACTCTGAATGCTGCCAGGGTTCTTAGGGGGAAACCGAAATCGCGTGCCCGCAAAAGAGCGTACGGAAAACTAAATTCATTTTCCGAGTTCGTATCTCTCTGTATATCGAAACGGGTATCCCCAGCCGCATCACATACTAACTACCCGCCAATGAAAAGAATAGGAGCGGCCCGATTAGAGTGCTAACCCCGTCCTGCGTAGGACTAGACCTGTGCTCCGCATATTAATCGCGGTAGGTTTCTCCGCAGCTCCAGTGCTGGCTCTTTCCATCTTGAGCTTCATTTTAGTACCCTTGCCGATACTGTTAAATCCCCAAATGGTGCCCGGCATCATGGTATTTGGCGAAACGAATTCGCTGGTTTTATCTGCAGCATATCACTCAAGCATCCCCGAATACTCGCGTGGTACGTTCCGGAGACTTCGAGAATAGTGATTCTCTTATGGAGTGGTTATAATAATAGCAATGTATGACACTATCGAGAGTAGAGGACGTGCCATTCTACGGACAAGTGAGAACATCGACAGACTCAACACCGTCGTTGGGCGACGAAGAGTGTGACCAGAAATCAAGAGGATTGGTTTGGAGAAAGCTGTGATAGGGCGTTGAAAAGGCACCCCCTTATCTCCTCGACAAACTTGTGAGCGAGAGCGGAGAAGAGGTCATGAATCTAGGCTTTCGGGCGAAGAGAGCTACATTGGCCCACCGGAAGACGGGAAATTGTATTTATAAGTCGATTTGACTTCCACGAGCCTGGAAGAGCTCAATGTCGTCTTTAAAAGTTGGAAGAAGCTGTACTGCATCGTGGTGCAATATAGAGCGAGGCATAAAGCGCCAGTGCTAGTGTTTCGGATATGTTCCCATCGGAAGGTCTCGACTAGATGGTATTCAGTCTCATACAGTACCTACCCTAGTTCTGTCAGCCTGGCTGTTCCTAAACGCGGAGTACTCGCATTCTGAATGAGGGCAACTTGCCGAAGATGGAGGGAAGTAGAGCTAGTGCGCTCGTGAGAAGAAACAGACGTGTGTAATCTCCTTTACAAGTTTATAGTCTGACCCTTATCCTGCTACTAGGCGGACCTAATTACGACTACGCACACTTTAAAGCCCTTACGAGCGTGCGGCGGTTAAGGCTGTCTCTATCCCATACGGCAAGTTAAATCACAGTCTAATTTCAAAATTATCGAGGTGATTAGCGATCGCTATGGGGTGCAGCACAACGAAAGCTCCCCCTACTAGCTCACAATAACATATCTAACAGCAAGGGTATAACACAGCCTCCAGGTCTCTCCCCCGCTGACTTTCAGCTGGCATGTATATACCACTAATTAGTTATTTATGGCGGTATATGTAGTAAGAAGGGGCGCCTGGAGGCACAGTGAGTGTATTCCAGTTGGATGAACTACTAAGAACCTGGGGACTCAAGCCTCCTTATATAGACATATCACCGCACTCTATGGCCTTCCATGTACGCACCTTGACCCTTTACCAGTGTTCGGATTAAGTATTGCCTATTGCTCTTCGCCCTAAGCATGAATTACACCCGCCTAGGATCCGAGACGCTGAATGACTAGGTCTGCAAGGGTATTCTAGGATACATCCACTCTAGCCTTTGATATTTATCTTCCTCCCTGGGGCTTCGTAACTTCGGTCGACTACCAGCAGTATCCACCGTCGCTATCTTCCGGATCGTCCTGGGTATGGCCTCCCGCACCCTTGTAGGTCCGCCAGCCCAACCTCCTGACGTTGAAGTCTGTCATATTCATCTCGCTCATCTGGGCCTCGCGGACCTCGGTACACACCTTGCACTCCTCTCCGCGGAACTCTTCGTCGCTGCGTCGCACTCCCTGCCAGTACGTTAACGACCCGTGGAGAAAAGGCACGGCCTCTGTCCAGGATCGCTCCTCGGTACATGGAGCGGATAGGAGAAGCGGTCGTGAGATGGGGGAGTACCCTGGCGGGTGTGTGATGGGATTCTCGGCTCCTTATAAGATGGAGGGGGCCGGAGGGGCGTTTCCCGGAGGGCCACAGGCATAGAATATCCGCGCGAGGAAGTTCTGAACGTACCATCGAGCAACGGCCGAACGCTCCCTTACGCCGACCTTCCCGGCACCACTGCTGATTTGTGCGCTCCCACAGCTGCTGGCCGCAGGTTGGGCAGATGGACACGGTCTTGACATTGCAACACATGACTAGGCTGGCTAGAGGAACGAGAAGCCGCTCTAGACTATTCCACTAAGGTCGTAGTCAGCTTGCACCGCTTCGGGCCGATGCGTAAAATGTAAACCCATCGTACGTCGGGCGTACCTTGCGGGAACTCGCGAGGGGCGGTTTCTCCGAGCACCGGTGACTAATGATATGGAGAAAGGGGGCTGAATTATCTGTCCCGAAGCGACCTAACACGAGATATGTCGAGCTCTCGGGGATGGCGCGAGAGGTTCTATAAGCCGTAAGTTCCGACGATGCGATTAATTCGACGGGTGTAAGGAGCTAGCGCCCTGTCCATATCGGAAAAAAATCTCAGGGGCAGCCGATATTCGACCATCTTATATCCAGCTACCACAACAATATCCTTGCCCGCGAATGTCATCCAGGTTTCTGCCATCCTTATCAAGTCCGATTGATGCATTTCGCCGCTACCTCGCTCTACCCATCGGATATGCCTTCGCCCATTTTCGTCCACCTACATATGACAAGGGGGATACAAGGTTTTCCGCACCCAATGTTGTAGGTAGCCGTCACACGCATGCGATGTTGCCCATATTATCTGTCCTAACCAGCATAAGCCTATGCGTAGCGGGGAGGTAAGTACTTATGTGACTAACAGAAGCTTCCTGAGCTCGGGAAAGAGAAGAGGCGTGGTCGCTGTTTCATGACAGCACCGTTACTACCCCAGCACGAGAGGCATCGCATCCCCACGTGCGACGCTTCACTTGCGGTAGCCACAAACGCGGCGACCGCGTCCCCTTTGCCTCACAACGATTCGGATACTCTCCCCGGCGAAGGTCACAATGAAGTAATCGCAGGTGTATCCGAGACACGGGTGGTTCATCTATCATCCGTGCGGATTATGCGGGAGAGCGGCTGTCTGAGTCCGGCGTAGCACAAGCAGGTACCGAACTATGGGCAGGGGTGATGGCGGTGGTTTTAGATATGGAGATCTGCTTGATCTGATAAAGAAAGGCTCACTGATTGATCATCTATATCCCTCAAATCGCCCATGTATTATAAGAACCGCACGTCACATGGGCTAGACCGCAGGTTTTAGCGAGTATCTGGCTCCTTCATGGCCGCCTCGACGCTGCGTGGAGGGGGCTGGAGACTCGAATTTATGTTTCCAGGCACCACGCATGAACCCTGGCTAGACTGGGTAGGTCGCACACAGAACATATGCACGAGATAGCGTGCCACTCTACAGAAAAGGTGTGCGCCCGAGGGTGGGGCACAAGTTGACGTGCCAGATAATTGCTACATAGTGACAGCTACTAGCAGAAGTGCTCGGAACTTGATAGTGGACTCAACATGTAATATTAAATGATCTTGCTCGAGCGCGGGCAGCCAAGGATAGAAACAGGAGAAAACCAGACAATCATATAACCTTGGGCTCTGCGACGGTAGCCAAACGGATGGAACACCCGACCCCACGCTCTGTACTCCTTCCCCAACAGATAACCAGGCATAGAGTTAAACCGTTGACACACAACGGCATTCTGGAGACCTTGAATTTATATGCGTAGACTGCGAGCCTGGCTCTTCTTTGGAATGGAGGTTAAATAGGGGTAACTAGACGACCCACACTTCTGTGAGTACATACCTGTGTAGCCCCCAAGCCTCTGAGCCTGTCGGATTCCAACGGGTGTTAACCCCATCCCTGATATTCTTGCCCGACAGTGCGCTTTTCGGTAAACAGTATCAAGCTCCGTGTTCAGCAACGCCGGGATGCTTTCAATTCCCTTGCAACCCCTTGACTTCCGCTTGGACCCCTTTGGTTTCACGTCATCACGTCAGAGCCACTGCGTCTCAGCCCCTATTTAGAAAATGGCTGTTTAATCAAGACGACTAGTGATCATGAAGTAATACGTCTAATTATGGTGTTCCACCTAACCAGCTCGAAACTCTTAATCGCTAGTGGCCAAACCCGCCTAAAGGCATATATCATCCGAACTTATATCACCTACAGAGGAATACCCAACAACTATTGAACGCCCAATGCCATAAAGACGCCTCATATGTAGCTACATTCTCTGTTCCATTCAAACACCAGAAGACCCGAAACGCAAGCTGTTAAGCTTATCGAAGTAAAAGGCCCAATACGGTCCCTAAATGGAGAAGGACGTAGGTTGAGTTGAGAGGAACAGTGCCGCCCAGTATCTGTACCACCCTGTCGGTACACGGGCTTTCCCCTTATAATGCTACGAGTTCCGAAAGCTAAGTGAGCATTAGAAAGATGCCACGGCTGATCGCAGAGCCAGTCTAGATTCTGATCCATGGGTCAACATCGAGATGATTCTGGTCTCGACAACTTGGCGCTGATATGAAGAGGGTGTACAACAGCCGTCTAGCAGGCACCTGAGACATAATACCTATTTCTTATGATATGGCATTCATTACAGCGCGAGTTAATCTTCGTTTATCATTCTCTCTATTCGTAAATACCGAGGAGCCCCATTTGCCGCACAATGCCATCCCGCCGCAGATTGCATCCAAGGTCTAAGAATGATGGGAAACATAAAACGCCGCCGGCCTGTACTTGGAAAAGAAACCTCGGAGATTTAGAAACAGTGAACATGACGGTACGCAACGACAGGTATGCATGCATCCAACCAAGTAGGCAGATATATCCCATGGTGTGGTAAAATACCGACTCTTACGTGTCACCCGAACAAATCAGGGGTGGTTAGTTCAGATTCCTACCCAAACCGGCGCAAGCCGCCTACCTCTCCCGCCCGGTAGCTCCCCCAGAACCCTCAATTACCAGAAAGAACACCATCCTATGTAGTGCTGGCAGAGGTTCTCGAGCTTCGTGGCCTCGATGATGAGTTTGTTGACCTGGGCTACCACCTCGAGCTCCTCGTGCGGCTTGAAGTCGCGGCCCGTGAGCTTCTGGTTGACGCGGTCGAGCACCTCGACGGCGCGCGAGTTCTGTATCTCGGTCACCTCGCCGTTGAGGCCGCCGCCTTCCACGTGGCCGGGACCGGCCCCGTTAACGACGCTCGAGTTCGTGCGCGCTCGGGCCCGCCC
The DNA here is from genome assembly GCA_004155035.1 of Monosporascus sp. 5C6A. Taxonomy (NCBI): domain Eukaryota; kingdom Fungi; phylum Ascomycota; class Sordariomycetes; order Xylariales; genus Monosporascus; species Monosporascus sp. 5C6A. The sequence goes on along the minus strand of QJOB01000048.1, from coordinate 327,208 downwards.
GTTGTTATTGGGCTGGCCTCCGAGCTGCTGCTGGTGCTGCGCCGCCGTCTCGGCCGCCGCCTGCTGAGTCGCGAAGTACGCGGAAGGCAGCTGGTCGGACTCGAGAATGCTGGGGCGCCGGCCGCGGGCCGCGGCGCTGACGAGCGCCGCCTCGCGGTCGGACTGGAAGTTCGGCCCGACGGGTGACGCCGCGTTGGTGAGACGCCAAGTTAGGAGGGGGTCGTGGATGAACTGCGGAATGTTGTGTTAGTATGCGCGCATGACATAAACGAGACGACAAAAGAAAAACGAGGAGAAGGGAACCTACGGCTTCTAGAACGGCCATTACGCTCTCCTTATTCTCACGAAGCACACGCATGACGTGCTCACAGGTGATGCGGAAGCTACCCTCTATGTTGCTGACCTCCATTGCGTAGGTCAACATTCTCGTGAGACGGAACGGCACCCGCTCCGGGTATTTGTCGCGTTTCATGGCGACTTCGAAGCAGTCACCAAAATCGATATGGATGATCTTGCCGGTGATGCGGTCCAACATCAAGTTGCTCGGATGCCTGTCACCAAGACCTAGAATGTAGCCGACCATGCTCATGACACCCAAGCTGCGCGTGTAGTTTGTGCGCCGTTCCAGCCATGCCTCGGAACTCTTGCTCTTGAGCCAGAGGACGCGGTATAGATCCTGGCCCGTCGTGTTGTCCAGCGCATAGCCGAAGACCTCAACTTTCTGCATGAGGGTGAGATTATCGTAGTCCGGAGCCATTTGCAACATTATGCGGTGCTCTATGTTCAGCAATATCTTGCGGCTGTCACGATATTCGCGGATGAGCACGTGCAACGTGTCACTGTTGGGCACCCACCCGAGGAGACCCGAGTTCTGAGATAGGGGAATTGCCGGGTAGCGTTGGATACCGAGGTGCCGCTTGTAACACTCCGAGTCATTGGCTAGGAGAGTGTTGCACAGACCGAAAAGCTGCATGACACGCTCGTCTTGACGGATATCCTCATGGCCCTTCAGTAGGAAGGCGTACGAAGTGCCGTCGCTGCCATTTATGCTCGCCTTCCTGGGACGCTGTTTCGAATTGATCACGCTAAACGTCGAGTCGAAAGACAGAATCCGTACGATCGGCGCACCGCTGCGGTACGTACCGGGCACGGCAAGATCGAGATTCTTGGCGGCGAGTAGCTTAGGAGAGCAGTAGGCAAGCTCGAGTGATGTCATCTGTGGTAATTGTCTTCCTATCCTACGGAAGACCTGGTAATACAGATCCCATGCTTGGTTGAGATCACTCACGTCACGGCTGGTTTCGTACTGTCGACACCATTCACGTGCTTCTGTGAGATCGCGACCGAACGTCTGTGCAAAACTTATCTCGCGGAGCGTCTCGGGCCCTCGCTCGAGTTGCTCGTGCAGTGGTCCTAGGGTAGCAAACATGCCTTCGATGTTGTGATCTCCGAAGTACAGTCGGGAGGCTTCTTCGAGGCCTTCGTGCCACTGCTCATGCCACAGAACGGCAACACGGATAAGCTCGTGACTGACGGTATCTGCTTGTTCGACTAGCTTCGCGCTGTGTGCTCGCATGCTGTCCATGATGAGCGCAGCCGACTTGGACCTTCTAGAACTCTGTGCAGACTTCATCGCCACTGTAAGCGGATAGACCAAAGCCTGGGGATGATTGCGCCCAACGTCGGCAAGAAGATTGTGGATTGACTGTCGTACTCGAGTGTTGGGCTGGTTGATGCGTGCGATGAGCTGAGGGATCACCTCGAGCCAGGTATCGACGCTGACGGTTCCGAAGCCCTGAGTAACGGCAGAATTGACTTCGCTACTACCGCCGTGCGTGAACCACAATGTGAGGAGACGAAGAGTATCCTGAAGCGAGCTACCAGACGATAAGGCGATAGACTTGAAGAAGCCTTGGACAGCCGGGACGACATGGTCCACGACGATCGCAGGGTCTGGCTTTGGCATGCCCCTTTCGGTGGGAGATGTCAGTGCCTGAACGATTTCGAAGTTCGCTAGAGCCCAAGCATGCCAAGCCTTGTACCACCTGGGATTGTACTTAGTCGCTTGCGAGTAGGACGTCAGTATATCCTGAACACTAGGGTTGGTCCAGTCGTTCTTATTTAGGGCTACCTGCCACTCTCCCTGTCTGAGGTAGCATTTCGCAAGAAGCACCGTCTGCTCCTGTAGAGCCTTGTGGGCTCTATGGTTCGTAAACTCGGCTTCCGCCCCGCTTTGGTAGCCGTAGTCGCCCATCGAGTTCGTGCCGTTGGGGACAGCCTGCAGGTGGGCCCTGGCAACCTCAAGACTGTGAGCCGTATCATTGGTGAACTTGCGCAGGCAGTACAAGGTCTTCTCAGGGTGGCCAGTTTGTCGCAAGTTTGCTTGCTGGCCGTATTCCCAATAGAACTTCAATACGGCATACACAACCTGAGGAGGGATTCTCGTCGGTCCTCTCTGTGGCTGCTGGACATCGCTCCAATAGGGTATAATCGTCTCGAGTGGGTGATCGGTGCCGATGAGTTGCTTGAAGGACTTCTCGGCGAGGCCCATCCTGCCGGACTTGCGGCACAGGTTGGCAAATTTGATCCACATATGCATGTTCTCGCTAGGGGCGATCACCAAACCCCGAAGTCTTAACATGCGCTGCCAGACCTCGACGTTTCTCTGGCAGCCCTTCAAGCGGTCTTCCCACGTGCGTCGCATTGTAGCCTTCTTCTTTTCGTCGGCCTGCTTGTAGACGATGATTTCCTCAAGCTCTGCAAGCATCTGGACGCGGACGATGACCTGATAGGCGCGGTTGTAAGACTCGCTGACGAGGGCGCTAAGCTCAGTGTCTAAGCCTTCCCGAGTCTGCTGTATACAGGCCGCGGCCTCGCGGAATTGGTTTCGATGAAGCGCTAGCATCGCCCCAAAGAAAGACCGATCTGGAGAGTAGCGTTTCATCGACTGCAGGTAGATGTCCATAGAGTCCCACTTGCCCAAGCCCCAAGCCGCAGCGGTTGCGAGGGGCGCAATTCGCCGCTGGATCTCAGGGGCCGAGTTAGCCCATGTGTTACCCGCGAGGCTGGCAAGGGCATCCCATTCGCCAAGTGCGTGCAGACAGCGCATCTTGCCCATAACGATATCGATGGGAACGGCCTGGTCAGGAGGAATCTCTTTCTCTCTCTTATCGTAGAATTGCAAAGCTTCTTCCCAACGCTCCAGTTTCTCAAACCAAGTCTCCCGCAGCTGGATACCCTCCTTATACAGCTGTGCCTTACGGAGGATGCCAATAGCAGCGTCGTATTGCTGGAGCTGATTGTTAATAGTAATCAGGGCCTCGACCGCCGGGCCGCTTTGGTCTTGCAGGAACTCCAACTCCTTGTAATGGAGCGCCTTGGCGTATGCATGACATCGGGCCGCCTCCCTACCTAGAACCCTAATGTCAATAGGCAATGCCTTATCATCGTGTTCCATGAACTCTGCGAGGTTGAGGAGAAGCCCAAGGAGATCCGGCGGAACATTCTCGGATCGAATGGCATTCTCAATGTTCTGGATCAGCTCATCCTGAAACTGCTCATAAAGCTCACTCCAGCATGAGACAAAGGCCGAGTTGAACAGCTCACGAGCGAGGGGCAGGTAAACGCTGGCAAGGGCGGCGCATGCCCGGAGAGCGTGGTTTGGCGACTCGGTCAGCAAGGTTGTACTGAACCGGCGCAACCATTCCTGCCAATCTTCCTTCGTCGACTTGCCCTTGGCGTCCCAAGCGGCTTTTAGATGTATAGCATTCATCTCCAGCTTCTTCGTGCTTAACTCGGCGAAAGATGGCTCGTCTGGCTGATCAATAAATCTCGTCTCCGAGCTGAGGTCTTGGGGCAACACTTCTCCTTTCTGGAGCTTGCTCACAAGCAACTCATAATTCTGGTGCTGGATTTGATGCGCTTGGAGTACCTTATTGACAGTGCCCATGAAATGCAAGTAGTCTTTCCCTAGTTGCTGGATCAAAGCACAGAGGGTGTCAAGAGCCGCCACTCGCAGAGACGACTCTCCACTAGCAAGGATCCTAGCGAGAGGGTGAATGATCTTGGACGCATAGTCGTTGAGGTTCACCTGACGCGAAATCTTGCCGATGGTTTCGATAGCCGACTTTCTCAGGAACGTTGGTTGACCCTGTTTTTCAAAGGTTCGTACGATCACAGGAACGATAAGGTGCATGTACTCCTCCGCGCTTGATCCGAAGACCAAGAAGGCGTGCAAGACCTTCTCTGACGGAATCCTCTTGGTCGAGGAATCTTTCTCCAAGATGCCAAGCATCATCGGCAACAAGCCCGCCAGGTAGATCTTGAACTCCCCCTCAAGAGATCGAGAGATGGCCTCTACCAACGACAGGATCGTGGATTGTAGTGACGGTGAGTGATCCCAATAATCTTGAAGAGCTCCAATGATTTCGGGCAGGTAATTCCTAATGTGTTGCCGAACGATACTCACTAGTGTAGCCAGCTGGTTGAAGTACGACTCCAGACGGTTCTGGTTTGTAGTATTCCTGATAACTATTAGAAACGCCGGGATGATTCGGTCAAGAAACGGCACGCATTCGAGGCCGAGGGTACGGAAGATGTTCATGATAGCTTCTATCACGCCCGCATGATGCTGCACTAATGAGGGATCCTTGAGGATTTGCAGCAGGGCATTGATGACGACGGTAGGGTAGTACTCCTTGTTCGAAGGAGTGAGACCTGTCATCATCAGTGATATATCGGTCATGCGGTTCGCATCGACGCGGCGCTTCAACTCGGGCGTGCGCTCTTCGACTTGCTGTTTGCCACACCTGTTAGCTATCTTCTTCTTTGGGAGGTCGCCCAATTCAAAATCAAAATCAACAGAATCGTCGTCACTGTCAAATGGGTCGCCCCTTCCAAGGCACCACGGACATCCAGCGTGGGGATGAGAAGAAAACTCGTAGACGGGGCGTGGTACCTGATGTCTGTATGGATCGAGAGCACCCAAGATTCCCATCAGTTTGATCGTCTCCTGTCTCAGGGGACCGCGTTGGGGCTCGGCCCGGATGATGTTCTGGAGGAGCTCAAGGAGCTGAGGATACTCGAGGTAGGGATCGATAACATAGCCAGAGTTGCTCGCCAGCTGGCCGAGAGTGTGAAGCGCGGCTTCTCGTTTAGCGACCGAGCTCTGATCCTTCAGCGCTTCGATGATAAGCGGCATCAGCTTGTCTTTGTACGGCAGCATGTTTTCTCCGCCCACCGTCGCGAGTTCGCCAATAGCCTTGAGGATGGTGGCAGCCACGGCTGGGTTCTGGTCACTGGCCTTGGGGAGGAGTACCGAGATCATGGGCTCGACGTAAGGCTTGATCAGCCCCTGCGCATTCTGAACGAGGAGGCTCAGCAGTTTCGCACTCTCCTCCTTGTTCCGTGCAACATCAGAGAACTCGAGCTCAGTAAGCATCTGTATCAGAGTTTTCCGCAACGAAGGAATGACATAGGCCGGGTTGTGCCGCGCCAGCCGGCCTATGATTGAGATGGCAACCTCTCGGATTGCAAACACCTCGTCATTGAGCGCAAAGAACAGAGTCCGAATGTTCTCTGCCTTTGCAAGGTGAGGGTCAAACCGCTCGTCCAACGCCGCAAGAACGGTCCGCCGTATGTTCGGTTCCGGGTCCGACACACCTACGGTTAGTAGTTTCTCAATGACATCTCCAACTACCTGCAACGCATGATAACTCGTCTGGTTGACGATGGGATCTCGCACATAGAGTTGGCAACATGTGAGGGCGGCTGCCTCGCGAATTTCCGGGTCATCGTCTTCGACATACTTGATCGCAACATCGCGAACGAACTCGTTAAGAACGTGACCTGAGTTCAGTGTTAGCGTATGGCTCGTAGTCTCGTTCTGAACACGTAGCCTGGGGCAGGAGGTATTGGGACGTCATATAAAGGAAGGGCATGGACTATGATTTACCTGAGAAGTCAAAGCTGCCTAACGTGTTCAGAGCGAGCTTCACCTCTGCTTTCCGGTGCTCGTAGGCCTGTGGGTCCTTGGCGTCCTTGGGTATAATGGGGACGGCCGAGAGGGTATTGGGAGTAGGAGCACCCAGGGGTCTGAACGGCTCTCCGCACAGGACCTTGCTGAGCATATCCAACAACCTCTCCTGTATGGTTGCCTTGACAGGCGGAATGTAGAAGGCCATGTCGACCAAAGCTTGTGTCAGCTTTGGCGTCAGCTCACAGGCAAATATGGGGTCAAGTAGAGCCTCCATGTATTTACTCAGAGTCTGTCCAACCGCAACGGCCAGCCTGCTGATACAGTCGAAGACGGGATCGACGGAGCCTCTTTTACGAGACTGAATGCTGAGGCCTTCCCGCACGTGAATCAAGACACCGTCAAGGTAAGGCGCGATGGCGCTCTTGACCGAGTTGGCGATGTTTCCGATGGCCAGGAAAGCGTCATTACGCTCCTTGTCCTTCTTCAACATGTTCGAAAGGTAGACCATGAATTTGTGGAGATAGGAGTGGGCGAAATCCGCAGGCGAGTAGTTGGCCAGGTCAGGTATGAGCATAACCACCGTCTTGCGGATGGTGACGTCCCGATGATCCTTGTGACGAAAGACGATCTCGCAGGCCTCCTGGTAATGCTCTTGCATGTACATGCCACCCTGCTCTAGGAGCTCCTTGAGCACCAACAGCGATGCATGGATGCACTCTACCGTGTTAGTCCTCAGGCCGGCAAGCAACTCGTTGTACATCTTCGTCATCCAGGCCTGCTTCATCTCTTGGTCTCGTTCGCGGATGATGCGGAAACAGGCACTAACTGTCTCTCCCGAAGTGACTCGGATGAGTTGTCGAGGGTCACGGAGACCAACCCATATCAAATCGAAGATGAGGCCGACGTAAGCATACATCAGGGTCGGGGCATTCCGGGCCAGTTCTCGCAGGACAAGGACAGCACTATATCTCTTCTCCTCGAGTCTGTCCGACTGAAGCCACTCGAGGGCCGTCTTGACCTCGGACTCGACCAACTCTGATATCAAGGAGCCTCCGGGGCGACATAGCTTTCCCAGGGCTATGGCAGCAGCTTGCATGGGTACCAGGTCTCTTCCTCTAAGGATCGTCTTGAGGTTCGCGGTGAACCGGGTGTATTTAGCCGTCACATCGACACCTTCGAAGTCGACTAGGGCGTCCAGGGCATATACACCACCGAGGCGCTCGGAGGAATCGTTGCCATGTAGCATGAGCGTGGTAATCTTGTTATTTACCGAGTTGTAGAAGACGTGGAATTGTTCGGGTTGGAAGTCTGCGAAACAACCATGTGGGTTAGCCACTCGTGAGCGGTCACGGTTCAAAGAGAGTCGCTATTCCGTTGTAGTTATAGGCTCGGCGCATTACGGTGTCATGTATGGTATATATGAGTCGATTGGCAAAGGAGGGAAGCGGACGCATACCTCTATAGCAGACGGCAACCAGATCTCTCAGCTGAGCTGCAGCGCGCTTTCTGACTTCATCTCCAGCCCTGTCACCGGTTCGAAACGACGTCAGCACATGCTTGAAATGGGCAGGAAACGAAACCTCAAGCTTCGCGCATAGTCATTCTGGAACGGGGGGATTTCACCTAGACTTTAGATCCCTGGTGATGGAATCGAGGGCCTCCAGGGCCAGCTGCTGTTGTTGCGCCATGATGGGCGATGGTGTTGGATGTTGTGAAGATAGGTGCGGATATGGAAGGCGGGGGGGGATAGTCGTCGACGGGTTGCACCTTGGCTCTATTATTGCTTCTTTCCTGCTTCAGCTGCGTCGCCGACAGCTTCCGCAGCCGCCTACCGTATAACGACCAGCATCAAGGACACCAATAATAGGTGCACATGCAACACTGATTAGACAGACAACACGACGAGGCGCGAGGTGAACCGAAATGGGAAGTTGGTTTGGCGGCCGGCCGAACTAAATGGATCTCGAATAGGGAATGGAATATTTCGCGTTTCGCTTCGCCGGTTGGTGTGATAAATAAGTTTTAGGTACTTAAGTGGACGTCGAAATTGTCCCGGGACGAAGGACAAACAACGTTTGCCCCGTGACCTAACGTGACTGAGTTGGCAAGCTGAGGTGCTGCCTTTCCTAACAAACCGAAGTTTGATGTTGGCAATGATGCGCTTGTAAGTTCCAGTCCGGCGGTATGTAACCCAGGTGTGCTTCCTAGGTGTGATTCCCAGGTATCCCCATGTAACACAAGCTCACCGATCAGCCCGACCAGCTAAGTATAGATCTCGGTTTAACACTATGCTTCAAGGTATATCTGGGGTTAGAGACCGGCCACTCTCGACATGGCTCCACCGTGTGAATTAAAAGTCCCACAAATCAGCCCCTCGACCCCTACCCTACCATACCGTACGCCTCTCAGCGGGGCCAAGCTTTCTTATCTTATCAGGTCACGCGCAATAGCGCAAGCCAGCTCTTCTTACTTATTACTTATCTATGCTTATGCATCTTTCATCACCTGAATTCAACCCCCCAATAGCGAACTTGCTTCCGTACAAAATAGCAGTCAACGTCCCGGTTGTTAGCACCAATCGCGTCGCCGTAACTACGCCTCTTCTGGTCATCCCCCCGTCTCGAGAATATCTGCGCTCTCTATATCCCTCCCTTCCCAATCCCAGCATAATCGCAAAAAAAGAAAAGAAAAAAGCAACCGCCGCTACCCAGCCCGCTTTCCCACGCCACCCGCCGCCTCCCGTCGCAAGACACCGAACCATCGCCTCCCCCCCAAAATGGGCAACGACGGCGGCTCGATCCCGAAGCGGCGGGAGCTCGTGAAAGAGGCGGCACGCCTGCCGTCGGCCTCGGAGCTCAAAGCGACGGCGCTCGAGTCCCTGACGCACGCGTGGACGACGTGCCCGCTGTCCTCGGGAGCCGTGGACGCCTCGACCTCGACCGTGTCGGACTGGCGGGGGCGGCTGTACAGCTACGAGGCGGTGCTGCAGTGCCTGGCGCCGTCGACCGACGCCCTCCCGGAGACGCAGGTGGACGAGTTCGCGCGCACGGGCATCCGGGGGCTCCGCGACGTCGTGCGGCTGCGGTTCTGCGTGCGCAAGGACGAGGCCGGCCGCGAGTTCCGCGCCTGCCCCGTCAGTATGAAGGAGCTGGGCGCCGCCACCCGCGCCGTCTACGTCGTCCCCTGCGGCCACGTCTTCGCCGAGGTGGCCATGCGGGAGACCATCGCGGGCGGGACCTCGGAGAAGGACAAGAATAAGGATAGAGATAACGAGAACGGCGGGGCGGGCAACGGCGCGGACAGACAGCAGCAGCTGTGTCCCGAATGCAGCGAGCCGTTCCAGGAGCGCGACGTTATCCCCATACTGTCGACCGACGAGGCCGAGATCGAGAGGCTGGCGCGGCGGATGGACGAGCTGAGAGCGCTTGGCCTGACGCATAGTCTAAAGAAGGACAACAAGAGCGGCGGTGGCAAGAAAAAGCGCAAGGCCGGCGAAGCGGCCAAGGACAAGGAGGAGGCCGCGAATGGGGACGCCAGCACGCGAAAAGCGGACAAGGAGAACAGTAAAGACAAGAACGACATCTCGAGCCGCATCAACAATACCATGACGGCGTCCCTGACGGCGAAGGTGCTGGCAGAGCAGGAGGAGCGGAACAAGCGAAGGAAGATGGTGGACGGATACAAACAGAGCGAGGCTGTGAGGTGATGGCGATAGGTCGGTACGGGGCAATCAAGCCGAAAGATGGGGATGTACAATAAACTCATGATACCACAACATTTTGCTTCAGGCGTAATTTGAATCATAGTATGCTTTTTCGGATCTCATATACAGCTTCTAAATTTTGAGATACAGTACGTAGGTCCACGCACAAGCTCCTGCTCTAGATCTAGATACCGCACGAGCAACACGACTCCGGCCTAGCCACACCGTCTAGCCCCATCACATCACATCGCTTCACAGCTCGTCTTTCGCATCGGCAGCATGGCCCGGCTCGACGACATCCTCGCACACGGCCGGGGTGCCGACCTCCATCTTGTAGACGCACTTCTCGAGCTCGCTGACGCGCCAGAGCTCCTCGGTCTCGGCGCAGGCGAGCCAGACGTCGGTGCGGCGGTTGGGGCCGTTCCAGCAGTGCTGGCCGTTCTCGTACCTCAGGACGACGCGGCGGCCGCGGCCGAGCCCGCGGCCGTCGTGGCGCTCCTCCTCGTCGGCCTCGTCGACGTCGAAGCGCTCGAACTTGCCCATGCTGGTGGCGCCGCCGCCCTTCTTGCTCTTCTGCGTCGTCTTGTCGAGCCAGCAGAGCTCGTACGTGTACTCGCCTGAATCCGTCGCCACGCACCGGCCCTTGAGCGCCCGGAAGATGTCGTCGGCGCCGTAGTCCTTCTCGAGGTCCCGCTGCTGGTCGCCCAGCTCCCGCTGCTTGGCGCTCAGCTCGTTGGCCGCCGCCTCGTGCGCCTCGCGCGCCGCCTTCACGAGCCGTGACTCGCCCTTGCCCGTCGACTTGTCCGCCAGCATGCCGTTCTCGATCAGCCAGATGCGCAGCAGGTTCACCCGCGAGTGGATGAAGTCGCGGATCGGGACGGGCAGGTAGGCCTCGAGGCTGTAGACTGTACCAGGGTCAGCATATCTTGTTCCTCGACCGGATTTTTTACGAATAGCGACGTACGGATGTCGGTGTCGGTAGCCTCCTCTTCCTCGAACTCCTTCCAGTTGATGCCGGACGTCTCACTGTCCTCCTTCATGACCTCCAGGATATCCGCCTCGTTGAGAACCTCCTTAGCGTCCTGCGTCTTCTTGGCGGCGTAATCCTCCCAGGCCCTAACGGCTTTCTTGACACCCTCGTCGTTGAAGTTGGGGTTATACTCCTCCTTGAAAGTGGACAGAATGCCCTCCAGCTCAGTGACCTTGTCCCTGAGTTCGTGGTGCTCGCCCAAGACCTTGCTCAGGGTATCCCTCAGCTCGTTGATTCTAGTCTTGGCTAGCCCGGTGAGGACACCGAGCTTGCCACTACCCTCGCCCGAGACGACCCTGCCCCGCTCCTGGCGCTCGGCATCATCCAGTTTGGCCTTGAGCTCATCACGCTTGGCTTCGAGCTCCTTGATCTCTTTCTCCAAGGAGCCTATCTTAGCCGAGACGTTGCGGCGGAGTTGCTTAGCCTCCTTGACCATCGTCTTCCGGCGCTTGCTGGCCCGCTCGGCCTTCTCTTTCCGCTCCTTCTCGACCCGCCTCCATTCCTTGCCTATCTCGTCACACTTATTCTGGCATGTGACGCCTCCCTTGTTGGAGTACTCCTCGGTGCCGTCGCAGCACAGGTCGTAGTCACATATGCCATCGTTGACATATAAGAACGGGACGTAGGCACCGATGTGGCCCTTGTTGTCACACCAGAAGCCGGGAAGGGCATTCGAGGTGTTTGTTGTCCCCGAGAGTGACCCAGGCAGAGGCTGCGGTGGTGATAGAGGGTCCAGATACGCACAAGCAGCTGTGCCGGGCTCGTCAGACCCGTCAGGGCAGTCACATGAGTTATCGTTGACTCTCGACGACGGAATCGTTATCGACGGGGTGCCTATGCAGGTAAATTTGTCCTGGATCTCGTAGAATTTAGCAACTAGCAGTTTACTCGGTTAGCTTTCAAGTTCTATAGTATACGTGCCCCCAACTGGTCTCGTTACGAGGCAGTGAGAGCGGTGGAGTTTGTGTGGTGGAGGACACACGGATTACGGAAATGGATCGAAGGGACACTAACATTCTGGTCCGACGCCCCGAGGTAACGACCCTGCCGTCGCAATGTCGGTATGGGCCATGATGCCCATGAGCATCATTACCTGCGTCTGCCGCATCTTCGTGGTTGCTGTATGTGGAATTGCCTGTTCATGGAAAGAATGTTACTCAAGATGGCTTGCCAGACCAATGGTTCTAAAAGTGCCACGAAACGTCAAGAGCTCCCACCACTACCCTAGCTAGCGCTAACCGATTAATGCGGTAAGTGCCGACCAATTAGGGAGCTTCAGCCACACGAACTGAAAGCCACGGCTCTTCGTTCATCAGCCCGACCTTTAGGACCAGTTCGGGCTATTCTTAGAATGGTTTGCTGAATGCACACGTCCAACGGATATGGTACAACGAATCTTACAGTATAAAGGTAACGATTGGGTGCATCGCCAATGAGAAAGTTAGCGAGCCAGGCAACGGCCCGTGCGAGCATTCGGCACGACAAAATTACCTAAGGTAACCCCACAGTATCCCCGGGGGATCCCCATCAAGTACTTATTCAGAATAAGCCGTTTGTTCTGAAAGCCCCCGAACTGCTACTTGTTAACTTCGACATGAGTACAAGCCGAGTCCCATATGCATCGTCTCGTAGTAAATAAATTTATTACAAGGTAGCTAACGGTTCATACATGGATCTGGCTAAATTGCTATCGTTATTAACCTGTTCAAGGCCGAGGCGTAAGACGCTCACCACGTCACTTCAGACATCGGCACACTGCAAGCCGGCCCGGTTGGGCGTGGCAGGGGTCTAAATGCTGTTGGCAGCAGGTAGGGAATTCTCTTCATTTGGAGGCCGAAAACTTCTGGTCTGCCATGCGCAAGTTTATCTCCTTGTGAGCTGCGCGTGCTAGTGATGGTGGGAACTGGGAAGTGCCAAGCTACTTGAACATTCCCCCTTACTCCGGTGCCAGCAATCCTAATAGTGTGCAATAACCCCTTGATGAGAGCTATGCGGATATGTGACTCTTGATAGGTCCATATGAGGTCTTGTGTCGCTACTTTTATAATCTTGGCCAGCAGCTTTCCATCTCTTTTACGGTTTGAAGCGAACCCAGAGCACAACAGATGCATCCTACGAAAAGATGATCTTAAACTTGACACGGGCGGGCTTCCTCATCTCAGTTCTGAGCTCCGTCATTACCGTGGAACCAGTCGTGGAGCTCGAAAAGAATAAAGTCACCTATCGAAGCCTGGCGAAAGGGGCCGTAGAGTATTTCCAAAACATCAGATTTGCTCACGATTCGCTCGGCGAACGTCGTCTGGCACCTCCTGAATTATACATACCAACAGAAGGGAGCAGGGTCGACGACACGGCACTTGGAACAGCATGCCCGCAATCCAAACATGGTATGTCCCCGCTCTTGAGGAGACGCCGGATATCGGTGAGGACTTCCTTAACCTGCGGATGTCGAGACCTGCTGGAACCAGCTCGGAAGAAAAGCTTCCAATGGTCATCTGGCTTCGCAGTGACGGTGTCGTTAAGGATTCAGCATATGATTCTCATTTTGACCCCGATAACCTCCTCACGCTTCCAACATTCCTTGGGAAGCGAATCATTTACGTCACACTGAATTACCGCCTCACCATATTCGGTTTTGCGCCTTCCAATCCTAAATGGTTAGAAGCCGTTAAAATGGATGAGTGATCAGAGAGCTGGATCCCAGTGGGTGAAGGACAAAATAGCAGCATTTGGCGGGGATCCGGAAAAGATTACAGCCTTGGAATAAGCGCCAGGGGAATGTCCCTTTCCCTTCAGCCATAATAATACGTCAAATTGCACAAGAGCCGTCATACGTCCCATTTCTCGTAACAGCCGGGGTGGAATATGGTATAGAGGGGCTGGAATAGGGGCTGGAATAGGGACTGAAATAGGGCGAACTAGGCGACCCATACCTCAGTTTATGTATAGCTGTGCAGGGCCCAGGCCGCTAGACCAGTCACATTTTATAGAGTTCAGAGAGTATTAAGCCTTTCTTAGTAGAGCTAGGGCAAGAGCTGCGGGCACGGGCTGCGGGTGCTACAACGACACTCGGCGCCCCTTTACGATTAACTCTACCTGCCGCGACCAGCAATCGACCAATTCACGTCTCAGACGCCTTCTTAGCCTCGCTCTTAGGCATTGGAGCACCCTTCCTAGACTCGTTCTTGGAGCTGGGCTCATTCTCGTAGTCGCCGCCGAGCTTCTCGTATTCCTTGGCGAGCTTCAGCGGCTGCATACGGGGGTAGATAAATGTATCCTCAGTCGGCGCATGGGGCGAGTATGTTCCGAGCCTACCTTCCATGTCGGCCATTGGCCTTCACCACCGCCGGACTTGTTCGGCTCCTGCTTGATATCTAGAAGAGTAGAAACCCCCGTAGTGCAACATCCGGGTTCGCCTGGGGGCCTGCGAAGAGGAATTCGCCCTGCCGGGTGAAAACGTGAACTAACCCTCTTTGAGCTGCTGTCGGAGCTCTGGGTCAGTGGGCTTTCCTTTGGAGGAGGTCATTCTGCGGAATCCTTGGATACAAGTGGCAGGAATACGGCGGAGTTGAGAAGCATGTATGTCGGGTGCGATGTTGAGTCTACAGCCGAATTCACGTCGAGGTTTCAAAGACCTCCTTTATACCGGTCTATGACGAACGACACTCTGCTGAGGCATCACGTTTGGGGCACGTACAAGTAGTCAGACCTAGCTCCGGGCTAGAACGAAGCGTCAGGGACTAGCGGCGGGAGATCCTGCGGCTAGTTACATCACCACTCGAGGATTGGCTTTCAGTGGATTCCGAAATCGGAAGAAATAGGGGTTGGCAACATAGAGCGGCCTAGAACACAATTGATTTACACTTTCACAGATAATGTCGACATATATTATACGGATCCGCATCCAAGTATATTCCCAACGCGCCAGGCTATCTATTTACAATTCCGTTCTGCCACGCCGAGCTGGTATCTTTAACGCCGAAAACCCCACATAGACCCAAGATATTTTGGCTTACTCTAAACATCAACTGCACTACCGTAACTTGCTTCAACTCTCGTAGACTTTATTATCGACATCTGGACTCATAGACCCTATCAATATGTCTGTCAGGGGGTGTGAGACGTCCTTCACGTCAACAATGTCCCTATGAGGGTTAGCAGGTATTCGTACCTGGGACATAGTATAGGTGGACGTACCATTTTTCTTCCCTCCCGAAATCGTCCAGAAAGTGCAAATTGTTCAGGCCAGATGTGAGCGATCCGAAGCGGATGAAGTGCAGGCTGACCTGGGTCCTATCGAGGTCTCGCTTCCGCATCTTCTCCATCAATCTCCGGAGCGGCCGCTCGACGCCGGGCTCGTGACCCCAGTTCCCATCGGTGAATATATATACGCTCATCTGTCTCCGGGCGAGCGGGTTAAAATTCAACCCGGCAAACTTACAGGGCAATCTCGGGATAAGGACGTCATCCACGAGATAGCCAAAACTCAACTCCATTAGGGTCGGGTCTCTGCGGTACTCCTGTTCGGATACGCGCTTGGATAGCTTCTTGGTCTTCTTGGCCTTGAATATTGCCGTAGGGGCGGAAGCAAAGGAGAGCTCCACCTTATCGGGATCCAGCCGCTTGGTGAGCCATGAGAGCGAGAGGAACGTCTTGTTCACGACTGGCGCATGGTCTTTCATGCTCGTTGAGTCGTCGATGAAGAAGAATTGGTCGCGTCCGGCCAGGTTGTGCAGAATGAAATCAACCACCTCCTGGGCCAAGGGATCAGGATCTTGGCCTCTCTTCATAGCGGTACGATACTGTGCCAACGCTTCCAGTGTCAGAGGTTTACCGCGGCCCTCCAGTGCAGAAGAGCTCTTCGACGTTCTCGAATGGACCGACTCGGTTTCATTTCCATGGGGCTCTTGGATATTTGATGCCTGTGAAGAACCGCATCCGGAGTCCTCGAACTGCCCTAACTCAACAGCAGGCGCTAAGTCTACTTCACAGGGGGTAATCCGTAGCTGTGGGCCAGTTCTGTTCGCTCCGTCGCGCACTATTTCAGAGCTGGCCATGCCCACATCTTCTATATCCGCGTCAGCTGGGTCAGCATCAGCAGCCGTAGGGGGCGGCAATGCCGCTGATGCAACTGCTGAGGAAGGTAATGTGGGTTCCCAGTGGATCGGGATCGGACCTGTCAGATCCAATTGTAATTTGGAGCTTGGCAGAAGTTGCACGAATTTCACTAAAAGCTTCTGGGGATTCAGGCGGTCAACTGGCTTTCCAAGGAGCATGTGGCTCTGGACGACGTCGACGACGCTAGGGGTGATACTGTCAATAGGTTGACAGAGGCGACGTATTTCCTTGTGAAAATCATCAATAACCGGCAATGGTTCAATACCATCGTGGAAACAGCCGTCGTAAACGTTTGTTTGGAAGGTGTTTTTCGTCGTGTGGTAGGATAGTCTCTTCTTCAGATACTTTGCTTGCAATTCCCGCCCGCCTGCGATCCATGCGGCGCAGTCACTAAAAAGCGCCCCGAGGGAAAAGATATCCGCCTTCGAGGTTATCCAGTTGGGACCCTTTGACATCCGTGCAGTGTTGTGACTGCATTCAGGTGAACCTATTACACCAGTTAACCCTATCCCCATTGCCAGATAGCGTGATATGTGAAAGTATTACTGTAGCGTTGGTTGCCATGGTTATCTAATCCCATAGCTTCGCTGCTGCTGGCCTTGGATTGCCTCACATGACTGAATAGACCGAAGTCAGCGACTTTTGGGGTGAAATCGTAAGCCGAACCCGACCGTCCCTTGAACAATAAGATATTGTCGGGCTTTATGTCCTCATGGATTCTATGTTTAGGGAGATCGTTAGAGAACATACGTGACTTGCAGTAGTAGAATAGAACTTACCCGCGAATGGGGTTATCATCATCCGGTTCCATCCATTGATGTATGCTCTGTAGGCCGTTAAGTACACCGAACAGGCTGCGCCAAAACTGTTCGATATCCTCAGCGGTAGAAGGGGGGACTTGTTTGTCAAGCAGATCCTTCAGACTTCCACCACCTGCATAGTCCAGGATGAGATTGTAGGTGCCATTCTGCCTGAAGGAACCATGATACGTGATGATGTTGTCCGAAGGTATGTTCATGAGCATTGTCAAAGCTTTCCTTTCATTTTCGTATTGAACTTCGGACTTTTTTCTGTGATATGTTTTCAGGACGAATACACGCTGGCTTGGTCGATCATTGTCCTGTACATAAATATGTGAGCGGGCATTGATGCATGTACCGGCATTACAGGTATGGGCAGTATATTACCTTCTCAACAAGATGGTTATGTTCATCACTGATGACTATTTTCTGTACCATGGCGATGTCTCCCGACTGGATCATGTCAAATTTCTCAATCGGAAGAATATACTGGTGATGGAGTTGACGATCATCCAAAAGATGGGGTTTGAAGTAGAGTGGGAAGAAGACCCATTGTTCGCGAGTAAACAAGTTGAATAGATCCCTGTAATGGGGTGCATCTGACCATCCACTTGGGAGACTGCTCAGAGGCAGCTTTGAATCATCGAGCGAGTGCCTGGTAAACTTGCGCAGGTGGTCCACTTTCTCGATGTATACCAAGGTTGAGAAAGTCTGAATATATTCTCCCTGAATGGTATAGATATTGAACCACACAGCAGGTGTGTAGGCTCGTAGTACTCTGGAAACCTTCTTTTTAGTCCAGTATTCCTCGAGGACCGACCGTGGAATGTAATGGCGTGTATTTTCGGATACATCTCCTCCGGTGTATCTTTGTTTCTGTTCAGCGACGAAATCGCTGAATTCCTGGAATGGAGTGGGATCATAGATTGGAGCCGACATCGTAGTAAACAATCGACAGGGCATTCGAAGTACCCTAGGGTCCCTATATTACGACGAATGATGGGATGGACGGGTACAGGAGCCATTCGACGACCGAGTTGACCAGAGCCAAATGCTGAAGTGTGGAAGACAATATATGGCCAATGACCTGCAGAACAGAAATGTAGCCTATCTTTGCAATGAGTTAAGAGGGGAAAATTCTGAGCCTTGTCTGGTAATTGGATATGTATAAGTATCAGCTGAACGGAGCTTCGCCATCTTCAACCTTCAGAATTGAGGAGTAGCAACCATTATGAGTTCCCCCGGGGGCTAAAGACAGGAGACAGGGGGTAGGGGGTAGGGAGGGATCGCAATACGACAACACCCCACACAACCTTGGAAACATGTAGAGCTGGCCTCGGCGTCCGGCAGGCCTGTACCTTTTCTTCAGGGATTCAGTTGGTTTATGTTACCCTGTACCTATCGGAGAGTTGAAGAAGAGTCTGGGAAAATGATTAAAGCACACAGCCGAAGACCTCAGGTAGGGTTAGGGATGAGGGCTTACGCATATACTTAGTCTATTTGAAAGCTACAAATACGGACGTGTTCTATCAGAGCATATGCAGGTGTGGCAGACCTAGCTAAAGCTAGGTGTTTATAGCTCGGTTTTAGCCCCAATAGTTAACAACCACCTCCAGTGTCGCTTTCTCACAGCATACCGCCGTTTCCCCATGCATCTAAGGAGACATCACTACCTCTCTTTTTAGATAGGCCCCTTGAAGGTCAACCTAATATAACTACTTCTTCGGTTGCAAATGCTTCGGTGTGTGATGTTAGGGTCTTATAGGGTGGCCAATGAGTTGCAACTTCTAGCGTACTGTAACACCATTAACCATTAGACATCCGTATGATTTACTTAACAGCATATCTAGATAAATACACTCTGGGCGAATTTAAATGACTCACATCGGTCATAGTTGGTCAAGCTTCCATTATATGTTCTGGTATTAAGCTATATATTCGTAATGTAATTAGCTGCGATTCGGTGTAGATACAAATTCGATGCTACCCTTCCTCTAAGCAAACCGCGACCGCGAACTTACCTATTAGGGAATATCAATACCATTCCTCTAGTTATAATTGGCCGAATCATAGTCTCTAGTGCCGGCATAGCGCTTGCCTAAGAACCTGAAATGGCATGGGGCTATGATAATCAATTCAACTTCATGTCATCGACAGATCGGTACATAGCCGACACGAGTTTCTATATGCAACGAAATCTATCCCGTTATTCTCCGGAAGTGCATGTTGGGGGCAGGATTGCCAGTCAGCCAGACAGTCAGCCTACATGTTCACCAAGTAGGCAGTGTCGGCCTTGTGTGTGATTGGGGGCCGTGTGGCAAACATCTAGACCACCTAGGCATGTAGAATGCAGCAGGGGTTGGGAGGGGTTCCGTACCCAGGTACAAATCGGGTCCACTTAGTTTCCGAACACCTGTAAATCGTACGAATTTTTTTATAAAACCACAACACCTTTATAAAAATGTATATAAAATGGAGATATATATATTTATATTAATAAAATCGAATAAAAATAAAATCTTTGATTTTTTCCACCGTATTATTAAAGAAATTTATATGTAAATATTAAGAATTTTATTATATTAAAGTTATTAAAGAAAAGATTAATACATATTAAAAGATACTATAAAAAATCCAATGTTAACCTAGAATTGATATAAAGCTTTATAAAATACCAACGTACCGTGCAAAGCTATTGTCTGCTTTCAAGGACCCTGCTGAACCCCAGCGGACATAAGGTTCACTAGGGCTGTCAGATATAGGGGATGTCAGTTGCGTTGTTGTATTCAGCTAATTGTGCCACTTTTCAGTACGCGTATAGCTTTTGTGTAGCCTAGCAACGGAACAATTATCTTCCGATCAGAGCGTAGCTAGGGTGCTTTAGCACCTTGGCTAGCTGATATACCCCCTTAACGCCTTGAAGAATTCGGGGCGTTAATTGCTATACTTTCGTTACTTTTTAAAACTACAGCTTTCTATTTAATTTTTCCTCCGGTAATTGTATTTTTTTGATTAGTTAATTCCTTATCAAAAATTGCTTTTAACGTTTTTTTCCGGTGATTTAAGGTTTTTGTGATATTTACCAATCCTAGTTGTTTTTTGAAGTGTCTAAAGGGTTTTTGTAATAGGGCTTTAATTAGTTTATCCGTTAATATATCGCCTGTAGGTGTATAATTTATTTTGATTAGGTTTTTGTTTTGTTTTTCGTAATTAATATTTGTATATATTTACGTGCCGTAACTTTGTTTTTAAAAGGGCGACGTCGGCGTTAATAAGTCGTATAGTTTGCTAATTGTCGTATTACAAATTTAACGGTCCTACTTTTAGGTTAATTTTTATTTCTTTAATTAATCGAAAAGCGAATAAGGTTTCTTTAATAGCTTACGTAAGGGATAATAATTCCGTTTCGGTTGTAAAAGTAATTATTATATTTTGTTTATTCGTACGTTATTTTATAGTTTTTTTAAATAACTTTAAAACGTAAACTTAAAAACTTTTTCGATCGAATATATTATTTGCAAAAAAAACGGTACTTTAGATATTTAAGGAATTTTCGTTACCCGATTATAACGTTAACGTTTTGATGTTAATTAGGTACCGTATAACGCAATTAACTGCTTTATGGTGTACGTTATTAAGGTTTTGGTTAAATCGGGTAAATCTGGATATTGCAAAGGATATATTAAGTTGCGTATAAACCGCAATATAAAGAACGGAACCGATCTTTTTCTGGTATTTGTTAATAAAGTTTGGATAGATTAAATTAAGATTCGGCAGTAATTTAGCATTCGTTATAGGCGTTTCTAAAAGGTTATTTAAAAAATTTTTAAGGATTAAGTTAATTAGTTTGTTTATAAAGTCGGATTAAGAAAACCAGATTTTTCGGTTGGGTTTATTTTTAATTATTTTGATACTGTCGGCAGTTGAGGTGATTTCTTGGAAGGAGCGGTGAAAGGAGTCAAAGGGCTTTGATGTGGCCCTAGGATTGCAAGACAAAGGAACTGAAGCCTATATGTGGCTGCTCCCCCCCACCCCTAGTTTTAGGACAGAAGAGCAAGCAACCTACCTCCCCCCAGTCTCCAGAATTGCAGCACATTTGCCGACAGATACCTAGAAATTACTGTAAGTTCTTATCCTTTATAAGGGTGTACCGTTTTTGTATTTATTAAATTAACCGATTGACGAAGGCTTGGTTTTTTTTTATACGCAGCGATAATATCGTCGACGTAAAAGAAAAATAGCACCTTTTGATAAATGAAACAATAAGGTTTATAAGGAACGGGGTTAAGTCCTAAATTTTTAAACGTATTAATAAAGTCTTTTTGCTAAAGTAATGGCGATTTTTTCAGGCCGTATAAGGCTTTCTTAATTAGGAATATCTTGTTACATTAAAGGTATTCCGAGGATATTTTTATAAAGATTTTATAAAGTAAGTTTACGTTAATAAAAGCGTTTATAGCGTTATATTACTTAAGCTTTAAGTCGAATTTAGCTGTAATAATTATTAGGGCTTTAAAAAACCTTCCGGTTAAGGTGGATACGTAAGTATCGTTATAAGCGTTTTTAAATTATTAATTATTTCGTATTACGAAACGGGTTTTGTATTTTTAAAGCCAGTTATATTTATTAAATTTGTAAACGTATACTTACATATACTCTAAGACCTGTTTCCCTTTAATAACAAACTAATCGACGATCTCCCAAGACTGTATATCCCTGTAACTTTATAAATGAGTTTTTTTAGTTTTTAAAAATAATTTCTTTAACGGATATATATTTAGCTTTTTATGGCTTTTCGGAAATAACGGTAGATTTCGCTTATATATCCAGCTTTGTAACTTAAATAATATTTTTATTCTTAACTTTGTTTTTGGTATATTAAAACCTTTCCGATTAAAATAATACTTATTTCGGATTAATGCTTTCCTTAAACTTCTGTAACTTACCAACTAATTATCGATCGTACCAATAAAATAAAGTAAACATTCTACGTTAAACGCGGCCTTCCATACCTTGTAATCGTACCGATAATTATTTTTTCGATACGGAACGTACGAAAAGCTTACGTTTTTAACTCGTAAGGGGTTTTCCTTTTTTACCGTTACTTTAAATTAAATAACGTAACAGAAACTTAAAGCTTTTTTTATTTTTTCCGTTGGCGCAATAATTGTAATAATTATTAAAGCAAACGTTAACGGCGGTAATAATCCAAAAAAAACGGAAGTAATTGGAATATAACGGTCGTATAAAAGCAATTAATTTTTTATGAGCAGGTTTGTTTTTCCTTATTCCGTATATTACTTTAAACGCCTGTATTATTTTAAAGCTATTTCTTTTACCTAGCCGGTAATTAAATTGTTCTATTTAATTTTTTTTGTATATATATAAAATAACTATGGGTTTAATTAAGTACGTAGACCTATCGGAATAAGTTCTGTAATTCGATTTCGGTAATGTAAAAAAGGTCATTTTTTAAATTTTTAATATTACTTAAAAAGGTGGCCTTTTCATTAAACTGTACGTTTCGAATAGTAATAACTTTATTCGTTAACGGGTTTTAAATTTCGTAAATATTAGTTAATCGGTAACTAATAAAGAAACTTATTTACGTTTTAAGATTTAACTTTTAAAACCTTTTTTTTATAGCAACGGTTATTATAACGTAAGCCATATAATCGTAAGCTTGCAAATAAACCTATTAAAGCTTGTAATTAAATATTAAAACGCCGTTTTTATATACTAAATAAATATAATAAACCTCGTATAAGGTTTATCAAAAAAAACGTATTTAGAGATACGGTTATATAGGTATATTGCAGCTTTGAAAATATATACGATTAAAAACGCAGGTAATTTAACGTTATTTCGTATAATAATTGCTTTATTTTTAATTATACTCTTTAAACGTTCCGTACCCCCGTTCTGGGCCTAAGTATGTAATATTAAAAGCTTAAGCTTAATATTAAAAAAAAGGCAACTGAAAAATATTTCGAAGTAGGTAATTTTTTAAAATTTTGTTATCGCATTCGATTACTTATAGGAAAACCTTATTTTAATTCTTTAGAACGCTTAGTAAATATCGGAACGTAATAATTAATATATTTTGTTTTCGGTTCTTAAAATAAATATCTTAAATAAAACTTAAGTATTTATCGGTTACGAATATAACGTATTTATACCTTTTAAAGATTTTTTCGAAATTAATAAAGTTAATAATTATTTTTTATTCTAATCGGAAAGTTCCTTTTTTAAGTTCGCGGCGTATTTACCTTTTAACTTTCGCTTTGCTATATACCTAGCATTCGATAGTTGTAAAATTTTTAACCTAATCTTTTTAATATAAAACTGCAACTGCGTTATTACTTTAAGGCCTAGATAGCTTAATCGTAAATACTACAGGGTACCGTTACTTATACGCGGCGGTTTCGTTATTTAAAAGTTAACGTTTCGTTTATAAATAATTAAGGTTATAGAAAACGTTATTACGTTAATAGTTTCGATAACAAATTATTTAAATTTATTTATTAAAATAGCCACAATTTAATTATACTTATTTCGAATATAGTTATTTATCTTTCGGTTATTTTACTAGAAACTCTTTTTTCCGAACTGTCGAAATAATATTAAATTACAAACGAATTATTCGCAATAAGTTACGTTATATAACTGTAACGTTTTTATATTATTAAGGTTTCGAAATAACATATTAACTTTTCTGTAACTTTTAATCGGAACGAAATTATTACCTGCGTATACCCCGTTATTTTATACGGTTAATCTGAAATTTAAAAACTTACTAATAAAGTTAAA
Organism: Monosporascus sp. 5C6A; assembly: GCA_004155035.1. NCBI lineage: Eukaryota > Fungi > Ascomycota > Sordariomycetes > Xylariales > Monosporascus > Monosporascus sp. 5C6A. The sequence continues at coordinate 303,770 of QJOB01000048.1, read as the reverse complement.
AACGTATATTATAAACCTTAAATCCAAAATGGATAAATTCCATAAAAGGTAAAACGATAAGTTTATAGTAACCCGTTAATTAATAATTAAGAAATACGCCAGGATTCGTTTTATTCCCTTTAGAAATTAATTTATCTTTCGTATAATTAACTTATTTATAGATTTAGATATTCGGTTAATTTCTTTCTTTAAGAATTAATCAGAATTAATCCGTTCCTTAATTAAGTTAATTAAAACTACGTTAAAAATAAACCCTGCCAGAACTTTATTCGGAAATACGTAATAATATTACGGCAACTTATAAAAAGGCCTTAAGTACGCCTTATAACGCGTTTTTACTTACTAAAGTTTCTGTCCGTATTAAAACTTCCACGGCTACCTTATTTCGGGTTTCGTCTAGGGGTTTTCCCTTACAGTTAACGGTTAAAAAATCTACTATCCTTCTAATTAGGATCGTCTTAATTAACAAGGTCCGCGAGAGCCCTGTAAAAGGTCGGAAACGATGCTTTAAAACTTTTTAATAAAAGAAATAGGTTATAATTTAATAATCCAAAAGGTTAACCGCCATTTTTTAATAACTAATTATTTCGTTATCGATTTTAACTTTTTTTACTATCTGGAAAGTGATAATCTAAGTTTCGATAACGGAAGTTAAAGCTATATATAAATCGTTAACTTATATAATTGTTATTTTCGTTTTTAAAACGCCGTATCGTTATTTTTGAGCCATTATCTTTTGCCATTTCACAAGCTACTCGTCCAGTTTCTTGCCTAATTTCGCAGCTTATTTCAATCTTTCTCGGTATTTTCGTTAAGTATTAATCAGGAATTTGTTATTATATATCCTGCCGGATTCGGCTATCTTGGCGTATTATTTTCGGAAATTTTTCCTTAAAAAAAACTTGTTTTTTTAATTGCTGGAAATACAAATTCTAGGACTTATTTAGTAAGATCGTTAATATTCTTTCGAAAAGTATTATATTTGCAATCTTTGTAAATATACGTCGTAAAATTCTAATTATAAGCTTATCTGTTTTTAGTCGTTATCTTAAAGGTATTTATTAAGTAACCCGTATAATCGACTTTTTTAAAAGTTTTTCTTAAAAATAAAAATAAAGCCGTTAAAGTATTAGTTCGCGTTATATAACGAATTCGTTTTTTCGGATAAAAGGTTATATCGGGTTTTATAAATTTAATAAGTTATTGAAGTAATTAATCAGGATCGATAAAGTTTTAAATATTAAGCGCGTACGTTTTAAATTGGAATTCGCTTTTAAAGCGGTTCTAATCTTTAAGTTCTTTATAAATAACAAAAAATGTAAACGGTACGGTCGTTATTATTGTTATTAAAGTATATTAGAATAATTGCTACTGATATACAGCCTATATCGTCTTAGCAACAGCTGATTAATTAATAATTGTTTAAATTAAGCGAATAAGACTTTTAATTGTCATATAGGAGATGTCAGTTGCGTTGCTGTATTCAGCTAATTGTGCCACTTTTCAGTACGCGTACAGCTTTTGTGTAGCCTAGCAACGGAACAATTATCTTCCGATCAGAGCGTAGCTAGGATGCTTTAGCACCCTGGCTAGCTGACAAAGGCCGAAGCTTGTCGGCAACCACTCGGAATCGGAATGAGGCACGGGACTGAGGTATGCAATCTGTCCTAACTGTGAAAACCGTTTGAAAAATTATCGTGTTCGAAAATACTGGATATAATATTTATCGTAGAAATTTTATCGTAAAATCATTTTCTGTATATTGGCTTAGCCTGGCAACTAAGTCTTGGATCTAACTTTTATCTTGTACAATATATTCGTTTATTATATAAATAACTACCAAATATATTCAGTTTTTCGTTATTATTTTAAGCTTATAAGTAGAAAACTTGTTTTTTGAATAAAAAATTCGTATTTCTTTTAGCAGATAAATTTTTAAATTACTTGTCGTTTTATTGTTATTCATAAATCAAAATTTTATATCGGATATTATTTATATCTTTAAATAAATATATAACAAATTCGTAATAATTTAATATATATTAATAATAATCGACGAATAATTTAAGGCCCAGTTAGGTATAAGCTTTCTTAAACTTGATAAAAACGATATTATAAAGCAGCGTTTAGAAAGCAAAGAGTTAACTCGATTTTTTTATAGATTAGTAAAAAGTTGATAGCCAGATTAGATGATTTATTTTTTATTAAAAATTTCTTTGATAGGTCGATTATATAATGTTACCTACTATCCGTGATATAAAAAAACCCACCTTTCTTTTTTCTAACTTTAACAGCAACTAACCTCGATTATTAAAGATATTATTAAAGTTAAGGGGAATCGGAAAAGAAATTATAAAAAAAAGGTTATATAACCGAAATTTAAAAATAAAGGAAAGAAACTTATTACAAAAAAATTAAATTTTCTATAGCTGAAAATATGAGCCTTAGAAAAGAAAAACAAGAAAGATAGCGATTCTTTATAGATAAAAAGAAACACCTCGAGGAGGATAAAAGAGTTGCCTTAGCACCTGCACTTTTCTTGTTCGATTTTAAATTATAACGCGAAACTATTATTTTACTTTTCGGATACTATGAAATGCTAGAAGTTAAAAATTACAAGCCAGTTACTTTTAAACCTTATAACTAGTTTATAAATATATAACTTTTTTGTTTTAAGCTAAAATTTACTTTAAGTTTATCAACGCTTCTAAGTAGAAGAATATTAGAAAATAATAGCTGTTTTTAAATTACTTAAAAAAAAGCTTTTTATACAGTTTATATTAATTTTACGGAATCACTTGAAAGGTTATATCGAAAATTCATCGGATATTATTAATTTATATTATCGGTAATTATAAGCCCTTCGAAGATAAAATAGAAGCTTTATTTACAAATACCGAAAGAAAATAATATACCGTAAAATAATTGTATTTATTTTTTGAAATTATGTAAGGGGCAAAATATATAACCGATTTTAACTATTTAGTAGCTATTTCGAAATTATCTATAAGCGGATTATTTTGTTTATATTATAATAGCTTAAATTATAGGTTCCGAATAAGTTGTATATAATGCTGAAGATATAATTTTATAAGAAATATATAAATAAAGGTATAATTACCGATAGACGTATTTTTAATAGGTACTTAAAGAAAAAGAGACCTAGTTGATAAAAAAAACAATAAAAACTCAAATCACTGAACTTAAAAAAGAAAGAACAAACTTTAAAAAAACTAGTACGGTTTTAAAAAGTTTTAAAAATGATAAGTTTAATATAAAGTGTTTTAACTGTAGCAAGAAAGGTTATTATAAAAGCAAATATCGGTTTTTAACTAAACGGAATATTAAAACAAAATCTCTTAGTTTAGAAGAAAATAAAAATAGTAAAATATAAATTAAATAACAGACAAAAGATATAAAAAGAACTTTATATCATTTTTGTAACAAGAATTTATTATTATTATAATATAAACGGTTTAAAATTAAGACCTAGAATACTAAAAAATACTTTATTTACTGAAATTTTATAGTTAAAGCCTATAAATATTATTTATAATTAATAACTTCTAGGTTAGTTATAAAGTTAAGATGTATTTGATACTTTACTTTGCACACATATAAGAGATACGATAAAAACGGTTAATTACGATTAGATTTAAATAGTTACGGATAGTTATCTTTTAAGTTTGCGAAGTTCCTATATATATAATATATCCGAAACTTGATATTAACGGGATATAATAAACGAATAAATATAACCTTTTTAAGACTTTTATTTATTACGATTATAGTTATTTAATTTATTTACGAACTAGGAAAAGTAACGATAATTAGCCCGGATAAAATAACGATTTGGTTATAGAACTTGATAAGAAGTGTAGATGTATAGAAATTTTACGATAGCTAGAATGCCTTAGGTTTTATTATTTATACCCGGAATCTAAGCAAAGCTAGAAGGCCATGATACAAGGATACCTGTATTACTTACTTATGCTATGCATGATATATGAAGCTTTAGTAATAAAAGCAAACCTATTGAAAATCGGCATTTAACTAAGTTTTCTTTTTATTATAAAAAAAGAATTACTATAACTTAGTTCAGCTTTAGACTTAATACAAATTCGATAGACGAACTTGGTTTAAGTATATAAATAACTGTTATTTTAAGTATGTTATTAAAATTATTTTCTAAAAGGAAATCTTTTTAATATATTTAATTTTATAAATCAAAACGTTTTAAAAGTTTTTAAGATTAAGATAGTAAGAAATATACCAATATAAGACTTTATATAAGGTTAAGATAGAACTTAAAAATGAAATTCAAATTCCGATTTAATATGGAAATAAGAGGTTTATAGTTATAATTAATTTAAACGCGAAAGGTAACTTTAGTTTAATTATTGCAACTGAAAAATACCAAAGATTTTAGAAGTATAGGTCATAATTCTATAAATTATATACTATAAATAAAAGCTTATTTGATTACAAAAACGACTGAGTTTTTTTTAAAAAAAAAACGAAAATCTTTTAATCTAAATATAAAGATAATCAAAAGAGATTATTTTGAATCTAACCGACATTTTAAAATATAATATTATTCTAGAAATACTTTAGTTTCGTTTAATAAACCATGTCTTAACTGGAAAAGTCGAATACCTCTTAAAAAAACGAAATATTGCTTTTAAAAAGACCAACAAGTCTGTTATATTATCAAAAGGATACATATTCCAAATTAAGATTATAATATCTTAGAAATATTGAGAATTTAAAATATTATTAAAAATAAAAAAAATTACAAATTACCTTTATATAGTTAATAAAATTAGCAGATACTTATTAAAAAAGAACATTATTTTAAACTTTACAAATTTATTACATAAATTAAAAATCTTTTAAACCTTTAATAAAAGATATATATAGCTTTCTAATCTTTTTTTGCCGGATACCCCGTTTTTATAATTCCAAAAACGAAAAACGGTAAGTAAAACATTAACTTAAAAAGAAACTTATTTTTAAACTAATAATAAATTATTGATAATTAAACAATATTATAATTAAAAAGGCATACTTCTTAATCCTTACAAATATCTTAAAAGAAAACGTTAGTAAGTTAAATAATTTATTACCTTTAATCTCTAGAATAACTATTATTATATTAAGATAATTAGAAAGTAAAAACAGAAAAACGGCATTTAAAATAAGTATAAACTTTATAAATACTAAGTAATACCCATAGAACTTACTAACACTTTCGTTAATTTTACCATCTAGTTATAATTACTTTTAAATGATTTCTAAACAGATTTATATTTATCTATTTCGATATTATTCTTATCTATTTCGAATCTTTAAAAAACTATAAAAAAATATATCGTCTAGATATTCAAAACTCTAAGTAAAGCAAACATCCGCATTAACTTAGCCAAAAACGTATAGCATATAAAAATACTGAATTTCGTCGGCTTTACTATTATCTTTAACCAAATCCAATTCTAAAATTATGAAATAATAACAGTTAAAACTTGGCTAATCTCTGATAAGATACAGTTATCGATATTTGCTAGTTCTTGAAATTTCCCGAATATATACATAGTTTAATTAACACTTATAAAAAGTTAATAAATCCCCTAGCGAAACTTACTATCAAAAACTCCGCCGGAAAAGAATTTAAAATTTTAAATGAAATCAAAAAAGCTCATAGAAAATTAAAAATAAAATAAAAAATTTTAATACTTAATAATTAAACCCTTCTCATTATAATAAAAAAATAAATAAAAATAGATATATCAAATTATATATTCGAAATTATTTTAAAATAGCAGAAAAATAACCTAAATATAATAGAAAATAGTATATAATAACTTGCTTTTCAAAAATCTTTAAAAACGTCAAATCTAGGTATCTTATTTACGATAAGAAATTACTAACATTTATTTTAGCATTTAAGAAATAAAAACCTTTTAATATTTATTCGAACTATAAAAATCTGTTTTGATTTATCGTCACGGCGCTGATTGTCTCTTTGGTCTGGGTAAAGTATTCTGTTATTGCATAAAGAAGAAAAGGGAAAACTACCTAGTAGGCGCTTCGCGTCTATGTAAATATAGCGTTACGATAGCTTAGCTAAGCCGTAACGCTAGTACCGTAACATTTATCACGATTTAAGACCTAAACAAACTTTACAAAACTTGGATAATTTTTAATCGCAGTTTAACTTTAAAATTTAGCATATTAAAAGTAAACAAATATGTAAGCGAGTATTTTAAACCGTAAAGGAATTTATAATTCCAAGGTTTTAAAAATATATACAAATATTATAAATTATAAAAAGTGTACTTTATAACTATATATATTCTTAAATCAACTTATAGCAAAACTTCTAATACAGTTTAAAGGCTTTTATAATATAAACAAATGAAAGAAGTTTAAATAACTAAATAAACAAAGAAAAGTATTAACTTTTATATTGTAGTAAAATTGTTATATTTTAAATACAATGAATATAATTCGTGAGGAAATGTTATAATGAAGCCCTATACGGATACCACAAAGTTTTCAAAATTACTAAACGATTATAAGAAAAATAGAAGTATTTTAAACTTCGACGAGTAATTAAGCAAGTAATTAAAAATTATAAAACTTATAATAAAATTAAACCAGCATAATATAAGTTTTACGCCTTATAATAAGGAATCGATGTCTTAATAAAATATAGAATAATACGGCTTAAAACTGTATTATTAAATTACTTTTATCGAAGAACCTAGTTATTAGAATTGAGTTTATTAAAATATAGATATATATTAACAAACTTACTAAATATAAAGAGTTTTTACATTTTAATGGAAATACAATAACAAAATAGTTAATGTATGCTTATATAAAAGGTTAAAAATAGATCCAAGCCTTGTTTTCCAGGCTAAACCAACATACAGAAAATCATTACATGATATAATTTCTACGATAGATACTATACCTAGTCGGATACTGTTAATACCTTTAAGTGAATATATAACTGGTTAGTTATAAGTAATTAAAATATTAAAAAAGTATTCTGTTTATTTATATATCTCGTTTACTTTTATTATAAAAGTAATAAAACCGGCTAAATATAAATATTTTAAAATAGTTTTTCGTATAAAAAAAGCAATTATTTGATAACTTTTAAAAACGATTTCGAAACTATTTAAAGCGAAGTAACTAGCTATGTTTATTTTAATTACTTTAAGGAATATTTCTTAACATATTATAAAACCGGCTTTAATTATATACAAATTAACCTTTTCGTTTATATTACTCGAATCGATAAAATAAAAATTCAAATTAACGATATTATAATACGAAAACAACTTTTATATTTACTCGACTTTAATCTAGTTAAAAACATGTAAAAGCTATTAAGGCTTTAATAGAAATTACCGAAGTTTAAGTTATTTAATAATCTATACAAAAAAGTATTAGATTTATTTATTGGTTTTGCAACTATTATATAAGAAAGATCTATAATATATATATTAAATAACTTAATAAATAATATATTTAAACGGATCGAAGCTGTAATTATAGCTCAAAGTTGATATACCAAGTATTAAAATAACTTATTTTATTTGTAATACATTTATAAGTAATTAAACTCAATAATGATTTTATTAAAAATTGATAGAAAAACGTATAAGTGAAGATGTAAAGGTGGTGGTGGAAAATATGGGTTGTGGTGTCAGCAGTCACAGTGATCAAATACAGGAAGCTGGCGTAATCTATGTGCGATGGTTCTCTATCTGCTAGAATAGACAAATCCTGTCCGTGGGCAACCGCCCTTAAGTACATGATTGGGCGGTCAAAGGGTAAGCGGTGGGCAAGGCATATCGCAGGCTGCATCCTGCAGCCCTACACCGACAAAGCCTTCCAGCCTGCAACACCTGAAAGCACCAAATGCCGACATGTGGAAGCTAAACCGAGACTTTTGCACATGGATTGTAGGTAGTGCTGGGTTAAGCACAATAGCCGCTGGACGACTCTTACTCAACAAGGCGATTTTCTTACGGCCAGCGTAAATCATTATTACTAAATCAGGTAGATCTTATGGGTTAGGAAGCATTTCAGGCTGTCCCTGGATTCCCAATCCTGCCGGAGACTCATGGTTCATTCCTTTCTCGTCTGCATATCCATTATGGGTTGCATTCTCGGTGGCCTTCCTCTTGCGTCTGACAACCATGTACATGAGCGACCAGCCTGTGATTATGACGATCATGAGTGGCACGCAGATGAACAGGAACAATTTCAGCGCCTCAGAGCGCAAGACCCAGTCGGAGTCGAGGAGGCCCTCGTCGTTCCAGTCGAGCACGCCGCTGCTGAAAAACGTCTGCCAAGAGGTCAGAGCCGCTGTACACAGGCCGGAAAAGAGACGCGGCGCCGCGAGCCTTACAGCTAGAAAAGTCCCGGGCAGGAAGATAAGCGTGAATATCGTGATGACATGCATCGAGATGGTTTCCTGTTCTGTCTTCACAGCGATCCTGTGCATCTTCACTGTCCAGTCCTCCATCCGGTCAGAGGACACCTTGGCGCTGTGGGCAAAGTACTCGGACGTCTTTTCGCTATTGTGCTGGAGAGCTGCACCAAACTGTGGTGCCAAGAAACACTTAGTTATCTGACCGAGACCGATGCGCCCGAGGAGCAGACATACCACAACTTTATTGGAGTCGATCGCTCGAGAAAGCGCCTTTAGGCGAACGAGATGCATATCCATCTCTCTTTTGATGCTGCGTAATCTGCGGAAGAAAGTCGATATCTTACCAGTACACTCCTCCAAGAAGACATGTTCTTTAAATGCGGGTGACTCCAAGACCGTTTCGTATTGCGCTTGGATCTCGGCTAAGACCTCCTTGTTTTGCTCAATGGAAATGATGCCCTGTTCAAGCTCGTCTCCTAGCAGGCTAAGCCGCTGAAGCTGGTCGAAAGAAAACTCCCGGTCAAAATCAATCGACGCGTCTTCGTCCGCATCACCAGCTGTGGCGTCTTCCGTGGCCTGTTTTCCTGGCAACCTGTTTTCTTGGACGGTTTGCAAATCTGACGCGCGTCTAAAGAAATTCGAAAGCGATCGCTTAAATGTCGGGCTTGTCGGGCTGGATGGCAGGCCAGAGTTACGACGAGTAGAGGGTTCCTGACTGTAGAATGTGCTCTGCTTCGAAACTGTGGTGTCGATGGTGCCTCTTCGTGAGAAGTTCTGTGCGATCTGCATTGGACTCGTCATCTCAGCCACAGGGGCTAGCCGAGCATCAATAGTATTGACCGTTCGTTTCTCCTCCAAATAATCGATAAATTCGCCCCAGTTTTCGACTGACCACTCCAGAACGATCAAGTGGACGTGTAGACAGGCCACCAAAGACCGTGCTGGGGAAGTCATGGAGGCCGGTTTCATATCTGGTTGCTGTCTCGCGTCTTTGGGGATACGCTTGCGCATCAAGTAGTCCCCTTTAAGCACTATCCAGAGCGAGTGGCCGTATCGAACATTGAAAGCGTGATACAAGGCAGTCTGACGTAGGGGCCATGACTTTCCGGGGTCGGTGCTCTTTTCTACTGATAATACATTGAAGGCATGTTGGATCACCATAGAAGACCTCCCAAGCACAGGAAGACTGAATGCACGGTCTTCCCCTTCCAAGTAGTTTTCATGCCTAAAAAAGGCCTGGGCGAATGGCCTTTCCCGCCCCCTGAAAGTGAAGATGAATTCCAAGAAAGATGGCATAACCTGATGGTGGGTTAAAAGGTGCTGTAGCTGCTCCCTGCTGCAACCGAGCGGGGAGCGTGCAGAGTTTGAAGACAGGAAACTTGGCTCGTGGTCAGCTATAGTTCAAGTCGTCTGCGAGGGTTATATCGCACATGAACCGCCAGAATGGATCTTTTGGTATTGTATCCATGTACCCAGATAAGTCCTCGATGGTATCCAATCTAGGAGACGCTTTGAATTCTAAGTGTCAGGGGTCAGCTACCAAATCTCGCAAGGTGCGAACAGAGAGAACAACCTTGAGTACTATCAATGAGATCCCACATAAAGAGAGAACGAAACTTCTTGTCGAAATATTGATCGGTCTTTAGCCTGGCAACATAGGATTCTAGGCGATGCTGGTAGACCTCGGTCCTTGCTAGGTTTAGTGGATAATTGTCTGGCGACTCCTTTGAGCGCAGAAACGCAGCCATCGGATCCTGGAAGCTCGCCATTTCAGAAACAGGCGGTTGGTTGCGGCTGCCAAGTGGACTGTTCAAAAGCAACTTGAATATATCGATCGTAGCAATAGCGTAGGTAGTTACTTTCATATAGCTAAATACTTCACCACAGTGGGCTAATTGGGGGGCTGAGTTCCACCATTGTTGGGAAGAGGGGTTCTGCGTAACCAAGGAAGTGGAATAAATCCCCTAGCAGTCAGCCGCACATACGTCGCAGAATCACCTATTAACACAAGTCCGATTGGTCAATAGAACTCAATTCTGCCTTGTAACATTTTGAAGGCAATATGGCAGTGAATAACTCCGCCACTTCTCCTGCCAGTTACCCGATAACGAGACCTAATACGGAAGCCCATTGCAAGCCACAAATTCCTCCCGAGGAGCCCTCCAAGCTTCGAAGGTAATCTTAGAAAATCTCCTCCTCTTCTTTCCGCACCCGCAAGTTGTCATGGATGTATGCTCTCTCGCGCTACTTGATTTGTGAGCGAGTGTCCAGTGATTACTTGTGAGTGAGTCTGACATGGGTCAATTTGCGAGGAATCTTCAAAATGTACTGGCCGCCATCTAGGTGTTGCTAAATTTTGATCTCCATTAGTCTGCTGTACAAGAACAGGATCTGTCAGCACAGTGGTGTGACCTACCGCGACGCTAATATTCCTCACCCCAGGGAATAACCCCTGAAGGTAGCTGAGCAGTGTGGTATGGCTGAGGTCGTAGGTGGGATACTGGTCGTGTACGAGGCCCATTGCGAAGTATAGTTCAGCACTTGCGCCCGTGGTATGGCGATGTAGTATTTACTCTTGAAGGGAGTGTGCCGACCGAAGGCTCTCTGGCTCTTTATATCAGGCGAAGATTGGTCGCCTACCATAGGTCGCCTATGGTAGGCAACCTGAGCCCCAGGCAGAAACGCCGCAAGGTCCGCGGCCAAAGAAAAGAGCCCCAAAGTGCAGCTGTCTTCACCCCGACCGGCCATGAGTAATCCGGGAGCCTTCCAGTCCGTCGCCTGCGGATTCATGGAATAATTAGAGCACATTGGGGGAGTATCGCGTCTGCTTCGAATCGTGATTAGTTCACATGCCACCTTTTGAGGCAACCCCGTGCTAAAATGCCTGCTACGCATGCTGGACGGGGCTTTTTGTTTGTACGTTAGTTAATGACAGCCCTGTTCAGGGGTCATCTCCTCACCCATCACGCCAGCTCGAAAGCACCTCTCCCTTCGACCTGAACGGCATCCGGCATCCAAGTTCGACACCACAATCATAGCGCATGCGATGTAGTCTCTTTGGATGCATTTCGGGGTTTACGGGGGATGATTCACTAACCGCTACTGACGACACATCAACTTCACTATTTCGGGAGCTGGTCAAATGCCAGCAGGATCAAGTCCGATGCGACACATCCTCTGTCAATGAAGCAAACACAAGCAGTGGAGATAATTGAGCCTAGAGATTCCATTTTATCTTGATGGCCGAGGACTAACTAGGTACCTAGGCATGAGTAGCCCAATTGTTAAGATTACATGGCATCATAGCAGTCCTACGAATCAGACGATACCCTGGTTCCCACGACAGTAGCATCGCCGGATTCATTGGATTTGACGTTGCCCAGAACCACGAACTTCAACAGCTGCCGTTGATTCATTCGCGACAGATGTCGGCTTGCCTTGTCTGACTAAGATCTAATAGCAACGGGACACCGCCACCAGCATTAGCGCGTTGATGTCAATGGCACAACGCGACCTTGGTATTGGGGACGTCCCGTAGCATCCCGTACCTCACGTAACGGAGCATACAAGCTTCCCGTGTACGTAGGTGTAGAGCATTCATCACAAGCTCTTAACCACACGCGTACCACTATTAACACTAAATTCATGCTTCAATCACTCAATCTTGAGACCGCACGACCGCACGAATTACCCGGTGAATCAACGCATAGCGACGTAAACGCCGTCTGCTTTCGACAAACTAAAGAAGTACTAGGTCGACCAAGTTGCCACTTATGCAGACTACACATCGACGCCATATGGAATCATGGAGACACACCTCATGGAGTCAGCGCTCGGCGACTGCGCAGGAGCAACAGTTGTTGATCTTTGGAGGAAGGGAGCCACAGGCCTTCGAGCCCGACGAGCCATTGACGCGGGCGCCACGAGCGTCAACAGCGTCGACCTCTCTCCCGAAATGGTGTGGATGGGCCGGGATATCGAGACTTCCCCGAGGCGACACGATGTCACCCGCAGGTTCACCGCAGCCATCCCGAAGCCGCTAGGCCACCTGCCGCTCCAGGAATAGGACCTCGTCATGGCAAACTGGGTCTTAAGCCACGCTGGGATCATTGAGGAGCCGGATGGCGTGTGGCAGAACGTCGTCGCATACCTGAGCCCCGGCGGCCGCTTCGTGGTGATCTAGGCCTGCGACCCCCGGAGGCCGGCATTCGCGAACGAGCAGGCGCGATACTGGCGTGACGTACAAGGACTTCGTGGAGATCCTCGGCGGCTTGCGCTTCCGGCATAAATTACGCACCGGTCTCCCTGTGGAGTTTGAGTGCGCCTCCACGGAGGTGAGCTATTCCGGCTCTACTGCTATGCATGAGAAATAGGGGCTGTGTGACGTAGATATCGAGCCTTACGAGAACGCGGAGGTGTTCAGGTCGGATCCGGAGTTCTGGAGGCTCTTCTTGGAAGAGCCTCCCATCGACGTTGTGAAGGCGGGGGAAGGGGGGGATAGAGGACCAATCGCTGACCTACCAATAAATGCCAAAAGAACCACCGTTTTGGACTGGAGGCCACTGGCGCAGGTCGTCTCTCACTAATACCACAAGTATCGTCCAGTGCATGCGTGGTAAACTCAATCAATTCTCACGGGATAGCGAGTATAACATAGCGGTGATCAAAATGGCCCCTATTGCATGTCTACTGACGGGCCATGACGTTATTAGACCCCCAAATTATGCCCTATAGCGCCGCTTCTCCTGGATTACTATATCCAGGGGTTCTGTGAGACATTGTTATACAGAGAATGCTTGACTCAGCTGGCATCCATGAGTCCGGCAGATCAGGACCGCGGTACGCGTGCCCCGCGTGCTCTTCTGAATCCACAGATCAATCCACCAATGACTTCCCGCTGAACGCCACTACAAGACTTGACACCATTTCTGCCTAGGCCAAGTGACTCCAAGGACTTCAATACCTTCGCATAATCCCCGAAGAAGGGATGGGCTCTCACGTCATCACTACCCGCGACCAAGCCGTGACCAAGCGTCACGCCCCAGACGCCTCCCACTTTCACCGCGTGGGCGGCGACATTGTGGTCTTTCTGCAGGAGCACGGAGTACACGGCACCGGAATATCTCACTCTCTTCGCAGTCACGTCTGCCGGGAAAACCCATCTTCCCTGTTCGTTCCGGACGGGGTGCCACGGCGTGACGAGAAGCTCCCCCACCCGACACATGGGCACTCGGCGCACAGGCGTTCTCAGAGTGGCGACCACACGCCTGCTGCCGAGGGGGGTCCGGACGCTCGCGCCCTCGCGCAGCTTGCACACGGGCACCTCCTGGCCGTCACTCAGAAGCACGCTGCTCGAGGCGGAGAAACAAGGAACCGTGCAACTCCTATACGAGCGCATCGAGAGCGATGCGGAGAAGGGGGCCCCCGGGGCGTGATTCGGCTGGGGCCGCGGGACGTGAGTGGGCTTGGGCGGCGGAAGGTCGTCGAAGGTCCTGTCGAGCGCGTCCCGGCATCTCGCAAAGAGCGGGCTGTCGTTGTTGTACATCAACGGGCCTGGGTCCTTGAAGGAGTTGCAGAGCTGTTTCGCGTGCGCGTCCCAAAGGCTGAGGAAGTAGTGCCGGCCCCATCGGTCGAAGTACTCCTTGCGTGACAGGGCGAGGCTGACCTGGCCGGCTGGGGGCTCGCCTACCAGATCTTGCATGAGGGACTGGTTGCGGGGATCATTAAAATGTTGTGCGGGTATCTCCGCTATGAGATTCTGCAGGGCGGCCTCGAACTGCTTGAGGGCGACATCCTTGGGTGTTCCGTATTCGCCATCGGCTTTCAGCTCGAAGCACGATGCGAGGAAGTCGCAAATCATCGACCGGCTCTTGTGGTAGGCAATATCGGCGTCAGGGAGTTCGGAGGGAATGAGGAGATCCTGGTTCGCGAATTCCACGTATGAAGGTGCTTGCATTAACGAGTACGTCAGATCTACACTGACTAGCGCTTCCTTTTCGGACGAGTCAAAATTTATCCTCTGACCCTCGTCACTGACGTTCTCGAGATATAGGTCCCGAGACTGTCCACACTGTAAGTTGCCAAGGTTTATGGTAAGCTTGTTGCATTGTCCGCTCGTGGCCACCCCTTCGTGCACTGTTTTCCCGGCCGTTGTCCTCAACCTGATAGATTTCGGGGTTGTCAATTCAAGGGTGCACCTCGTGGCGTAAGTCGATTGGAGATGCGCAACGGCATGGGTGAAAACGGTACCCTACATGCTATTAGATCTAGAAACGGCAAGAAACCAGGTCCGCTTACGATCATGCCAGCATCCGGTATGAATGCAAAGTTGCCACCGCCAATCTCAGCAATAGACTTGAGCAGTCCTGATCTGATAGTGTAACCAAAGCCAAAAGTGTGAATGGTAGCCGGCAGGGGGAACATCTCGCGTAGCTTGAGAACGTAGCCTCTGCGAGGACACCTGAAACTTGGATCAGTCGAAGCACACACTAACCCTGTGAGGCTATACTCGCTTACATGTAGTTTGGCTTCCCGTCTGTTAGGACCATAACAGCAGGAACACGACCGGTGTCAGCGTTGTCCTCAAACAGCTTCAGCCCAGCGGTAATCCCACCCCATAGATTCGTCGATCTGTCATGCCTCATTGACTCGATGTTAGACCGCGCCAACTCCTTACGAACGTTGTCCATTGGTAGCAGCGGTTGAACTACCTGTGAATGGTTCTTTATGTTAACAAAGCACCTGTTTCAGTACCCTCCGTCCTGGTATAACTTACCTGCACATCTGTAGAAAATGTGACAATGCCCATTCTATCTCCCTCATCGAGGGTTTCCAGGATAGTACGAGCTGCGTGCTTGGTCAAGTCCAGAACCGATAAGCCGAAATCTTCGTGACTTGGATTTCCGTCAGGGTCAAGCGTCGGAGCAGGCGCCTCGCTGCTCATACTGCCCGACACATCGATTACTAGAACGATGTCGCAGGGGACATGAGAAATGCTAGGGTTGTATGGCGATCTGGGAGGTTCCACCTTGACAATGGCTCCATCTTGAGTTGCTAAGGGATGGATCGTCAGGGTCGGACCATCAGGAACCAAGGTGGAAGTCGACATGATGGACCGTTTGTCCCGATCATTTTCTTTCTTGACCATCTTGTCTTACGGTATAGTTTAATTTTCTGTTGGACTAATCATGCAGCTGAATTCCAAGATGAAGGAAACTGGGTTTCCGGGGACAAAGACTTCGTTTGCCAAGCCGGGCGATCTCGAGGATATCAAGAATGTTGAGACAAGGAAGTGTGTTGATGTTCGCGTTGCAGATTTGCAGTGGATTGGTTTAGTTTTTATAGACGAACCCTCTCGCCTGCGAACAAAGGAAGTCACTCCGAGTGCTAACTGAGACAAGCAGTCTCTCCCAAGAATCACCGTACGGATGCCTTAAATTGTTGGTACTGGGAAATTACCTCGAATGAGGTAACCGAGAATCTGTGTTGCGTTACGGCTGTGTTCCTAAGGTAGTGAATCTCAGCGAACGGCGTTGGTCGTGGGATTCAAATTTCTCCATTCTCCTCGATTTCGTCTACCCAATGTCCTCATTAGCTGCCATCTACTAGTTGGAGTTAGAGGATATAGCATTGGCATTCATGAACAAGGCCAACAGCTTCAACTCCCGACTGTCGCCGGCCTTTTCATAGCGCATGCGTAGCAGGCTCCGTCAACCCGTTCTAACCAGTTGCATGCTCCTACTTTAACCTCACGGCCATTAGATCGTGAAACCTCTTCTTCGGTCAGGCTGATTAGATTCTGCCTTCCTTTTCTTGTAGTTGTCCCTGGTTTTCATTGGTCGATGCGGCGGGTCCAAGCAACTAAACTTTTAGCCACCTCATTTGCCGTCACAGCGCCTTGTCATTAGCCTCGCGTTAACTATCCGCAGGCAAGTGAAAAGTTCCTGATATCAGTATATTTCTAATGAATTGATTGGTTCAATCGCCGGCTCGGCGCTCATCTAACCAATCAAATTAGTAGAAAAGTACTGATATCAGTAACTTTTCACTTGCCTGACTATCCTAGTCTATCCGACAGAGGGCGCAATGGCAGCTCCCTTTGACAATTTCTTGTGTCTTTATGACCCAGCTTGAACTGGTATTGCAATGTCACCAATAAAAATGCCTAAATTTACTCCGACTTCCCTTTTAGGCAACGCGTCGATTAGATAGTACCGAGAATTGTTGGAGGCGCTGCCATTTCGCCGTCCGTTGGATATGGCGATATTCCTGAGATATCGTGGAAATGCCCGAATTAGTATTCGAATAAACAAGAGCTTCATCCTCATATGGCTTGAGAAGCGTTTCGTGCATCCAGAGGTCCGCCAATCATGCATATAGGCACGCCAACGCCTAGAGTACTCCCAATACTCTCAGCATACCAACCGGACTGTTTCCAGTCTATAATAGCAGCAATTCCTCGAGGTGCGGCAGTGTTTAATAATTATCGTGTTTAAATGAATGAACAGTAACGTCTTGTCCATTAGATCTGATATTCAAACGGTTAGGTCATGTCACCCACGAGGCAAAGGCCATCTCTTGGATGCTTGCTATCCGTCAGCTGGGCGTACAGAGACATAGGCCTACCCCATACCTACTGGCGTCTGGCAGCTTGCCACGTCCCATCTAACGACGAATCTCAAAGGGACATACGTAGAGCTGGTAGTATATGCGCATTATAACCCTATCAATATCCATGTTGATTCAAGGATAATTATGGTTCTTGCTTCCGGTTAGGCGGACGACTTCTAGGTCGGACTTTCATGATAATGCTTGGTACATACGCCCGTCGCTGCAAGCTCCGAGAAACTAAGTGACTAACCCTTCCCCCGGTCTGCATCTGTCCTAGATATTCCGTCAAGTGCGGTCCAACGAGTAGTCGAAGACGGTGCAGAGATCGAAGAGGCGGGATGTGTCTTCCGTACGGCAGCGCGGGGTAGACAATGACATGTGCAATCCCAAACATTCGAACGATGGACTTGAAGTTGAATAATAGATTGTAATTCAAGCGACACTCCCAGTAAATTATCATATACACATTAGGTAGACACAGCAGGCTGCAGGTAGTGACCTGCACGCATGTAATCGCAGATGAGGGGTCGTCCAAGGACCCTCTGCCCGCGCGCAAGTTGCATATGACCTAATTCGCATTGCAACACATTCCGGAGTTGACCTTTCATTTCTCCTGAAGCCAACGTTTGTGGCTGGTAATTTGGGCTACCCGAGCCCTTTGGGGTATCGTTCGTGAGAGATATCGTCTGCAATGTACCTGTTTAGTAGGAGCATTAGAGCGGGCAGCGGTAAACCTCGACTGACATCTTTAGGGGTGGGCCAGCGTGCCTTAGACGCAAGCTGCACACTCCTTATGCTTGCAAGAGGAGCACGTGGTGCTGATGACGAGAATCCCGCCGCAGTGGCAGCAATGGGGGGCGTAGGGTGCCATTCCTATTCGCTTGCGTTTCTCGAGTTATATATTCGGAGTGGTAGGCAGTTCTGAGAAGGATGCGCAGTTTTGGTAGGAAACGGTTTGGCCTGGGTGAATGAAGTTTGCAAAAACAAGAAGGGGGTGCGATGTGAATTTGTAGTCTCCTGGTCCCCCTACCCTCCTGCTCTGGGTTTCCGATACTTTCCGTAGCCGGATGCGCCGTGGGGTGAGGCGAGCAACCCTTCAGGTATCAAAAGGGATCGCTCCCCAGAAATTCTATTCGCTGGTTTGCCCTGCGCCTCGACCCTGCATTCGGGGTCCTCGCTTTACAGACGTAGAGTTGAAGCATCCTTGACTGCCCGAGACCCACCCCGTAACCTATCCACACAGCCTTGGCCAGCCTTGGCGCAGCGGCAACAAATCAAAGCGCAGGGAAGGGAACATCACTGCTGGAAGGAGAGGAACCTGATTCGTCTCCCCCACGTTGCCGGATTCTATTAGAAGATTCAATATATAAGCAGGCAGAGATAAGCGCGAAGATATCCAACCGCCAACCTATAAAACGAGACTATGAACGAGGAGGGTTCCCAGATCCATTGTCTGTTTAGCACATCAAGACGATTCCGGCCCGACCTCAACGTATCGCACTACGTCAGACCTATGACGATATACGCGAAAGAAGCCACTTTGAAGGAGAGGAAGGACACCCGAACGTACACTCTCTGTGACGTGTCCTCCTCGTTGCGCCTGTTGATTCGAGTCATTGCCCACCAGATCCGGGTAATAGAGTCCAGCAACCATCCGGATAGAGGCTTTGTCAATTTATTTGAGAGTCTGCATTTGCGAGCGCGCTATGCGGAGCGCATGCTTCCCCACCATCGCCGAATGCGCCCGGACCCTTTGGATTCTCGGAGTCAATGTCGGTCCTAATGCAGAGGGTCGCTTCCGGACTTAGCTACCGTTGGATTGGATGGCCAAGACGAGACATTCGCCGAGGCAGCAGTGGCTGATTAAAAGTTGTGCGCCCTGCACACCGGTCTGACGGCTTGCAACGTACGCGTCGAGTGCGAACTTTGTTTATGTCGCTCGGCCGAGACGGAGTTACAAAAACGCATGCCCAAAAGGGTGTAGACGTAGTTGCGCCAAAATTGGAGATGAACGTGCGCTTATTGCTAGCCTCCTAAAGTTATGTACTGAAGCCCAGTGTTTCGGAGCCAAACCAACGATTCGCGATTGGGCGAGGGCTCTTAGCTAACCCAGCCCCTCGTCCAGTCGACCGTCCCAGCTCATGCTAATTCCAAACTTTACAGGGTTCCGGCAAGCGAGACGTATTAAGCACTCTCATTTCTCATAGATCTTTGGTAAGCCTTCAATTTACTGTATAAGAATTAGAGGCTGACATAAAGCTTAGCTCGCTTAATAGTCTCGGCCTAGGGGATGGACGCTCATACAAAGTGCATTTGAGACTGGAATCTCGTACTACATCCTTCGTATGGCAGTTAGCCAGTTGCAGTAGTAAGACGGAACAGCAGTGAACGCCCACGGTCACTCATCGTAGCCTCCGCGTCATCAGAGATTCAGGGTTAATGCCGCACGCGCATACAAGCATCGTAATAAGACCTGCTCGGTCTGCTTTACTTATCAGATGGATACATTACCCGGTTTACATAGGTACTTCGTGCACCAGGGATCGCCTTGTGCAGCGAGATGATGGCCCCGCTCTTTGAAGACATCCCCGCAAAATGCAGCCTTGCAAAAAGTTGCAAGGGTACAGGGGTTGGTACAGGCATTACGGGCGCCGACGGGGGGACCGCACCCCAGCGATGGCGCCCCAAGGTAAGTTGAGCTTGCCGAATCGTTAATTCACAGCCACTAAACGCGTTCTGGCAACTCCACCGGTGGTCACCAAGCGCCGTCGAAGATCACCCGTACCAAGCCACCAGGGTAGTAGTTCAACAACGACATTTACTTCGCAGGTCCTTGACAAAATAATTGCCATACCTTCCTTTTACCCCCTTGAACCTCGGCAGAATTATATCAACAGAAAAGCCATTATATCTGCTGACCTTAGAATATACATTATTTAATAGGTCAATGAATAAGCAAGGCGACAACATCAATACTATCTTTAAGCGTTATGATTGATTTTCTCCCTTCTTTGCAGACAGTTGCATCGGGAAAAGTTGCTCTGATGCAACGTGGGGTTGTCAATCATTTTGTCCAGGGCCTGCTTAGGTGACCACCGCAGCCGTTAGTGTTAAGGTGGGGGGCCGGCGAGAGGCCCCTATTCGGGTATATGGCCTTGATATTTGCAGTGGTCTTAATGGTGATGTTACAACAGTTGGACTGCTCCGAGATGGGGAGCGACCAACAGGAAGTACCAACTAGCGCTGTTAGGAATCGAGCCTAGCATGACATGTAACTCCCACCTCTCCGTCAGTGCTTTAGGGGAGTTCGGTAGACCTTAGCGACTGCGTCTTGTAGCTCTTTGCTGTTCTGGGCCATATTAAACTTTAAAAGCCACAACGCCCTCCCTTTTAGGAAGCGATTATCGTAAGACTTTATGAACAGCGACTGCAAAAATTCATGTAATATACCTTTAGCAAACTGGCTTAAACGGGCTAGTATATCGCAGCCGCTAAAGCAGCGGCGACGATAAAGAACTACCGAAACAGCTGTGAAAATAGCAGCCGCTTATATTAATTTTAGCCATTAAAACTTTATCAATTATTATTCTTACGACAATTATTATCGAATATTAAAGAATTGTTAACCATTATGCCGCTTTGAAAACGTCGATATCATAGCTGCTATGTTAGTTTTTCGCTGGTAATAGTCAAGGCAGTGAGTTGCATAGGCCCTTAATATCGTTGCTGACGAAGAAGAACGCCCGCGAGGGTATCATAGTATCGAGCTTGATGGTAATCCCGAGAACCTGGCCGTTGTTTTTTTTTAGCAAGGCGTAAAGACCATTTGCTGATAAAGCTGTTTTAAGATTCAGGAGATAATCGTAACAGCAACAGCAAGGTAATGGTAACAACTGAATACCGAAGACGTTAAGGCTAATAGCCGAAGAAGGGGTTGCCTACATAAGCGAGTTCAAGCGCTACGGGTACATGGGGCGAAAAGCATAACTCCTTATGCAAAATAGGCGGGGCGATAGTGTCACTTTCCTTTCATCTCCTTGCTCTACCGACCACCACAGCCTTAGTTTGTATGGGGGGAAATGAGAATTTGTGGGGGGCGTTGCCAAAGAGCGTTTGGTGGCAGTCAATTAACGATTCGATGAGGTCAACCCAGCTGGGGCGACGGCCGTCGATCAATTTCGAAACAAGTTCTCTATCGCGAGATCCTGGGGAAAGGCTTCGACTGAGCTTAGATGTAATTAGCTGACACGAGGATAGAGTTATTGGCTATCAAACAAGTAGGGACACACAGGCCCCAGATAAGGGGTCGAGGATCTAACCGACTTGGTCTGCCCGCTGAGGCTTGCTGTGATATGGAGTGGCAACCTAGGAAGGCCTTCCATTATTGTTATCAAAGAGATTTATCTTAACGGCCACTGTTTGTACGAAGTGAAGATAAATACATAGAAAATGAGACCAAGACTTTCTACTGTCTAGCTTGTTATTTATCGAGCGACGACTCCATTTTCCTGTAGCTGAAACGACGTCATACTGTAGACATGGCCAGCTCTAGCCACATTGACAGGTGTGAACCGGGCTGCCGGGTTATAGAGATTGCCATCCATAGCGCTATGAAGTCTGCATGAACTTGATAATCCCGTAGGACAGTTATTACTGGTGTCGAATGAACATGATTTTGGAGCGTGGCCGGCATCCAGGTATGAGATGCGACATATCAGTGCGTATTACCTTCTTGTGCACAGACTCGTAAGGATGATACCTCTAACATAATCTATACAACATGTACCTCTGGGGAATGTGGCTAAGGGGAGACGCTGCACGCACCATCCCTCTTCCTCCGAAAGCTATCGGTTCTTTGTGGCTGAGCGATGTGGCTGCCCGACTACGTACTCCATCTACATAGGAAGGACAGGGGGGGAATCGGAGCTAAGGCGTCACCATTGCAGCCCATATTTCAGGGGTATCTGGTCTAGAAAGAGACCAAGCGTCAGGAACAGCATCCTAATTGGTTCGCGGAACATTAAGCCGACCCCTAGTGACGGGCCTTGCAGACGGCGCGCATTGCTCACCCTGAAGACCATGTGCACCATGTGCGATGCAGTGGAATCCTTGGACCGCGGGTGTACACTGTGTTCATTGAGAAGCTGAGACAGTGCCTAGGTGGAAAGCCCCTGAATTTAACGGGCTGTCAAGGTTGTGCTTTCTGCCAGTAGTTGGCAATTGATTCAAGATTACTTGCAGTGAGACAACTTGATCGAGCCTGAATGGCAGAGTGTTATTTACTTGACAAATCGGACTCATTCTCAGAAGAGAGGCAAAATGTAGCTGTTGGTGGGCTCTTTTGCCGCACCTGATAAGGGGTAGTGTAGGAGCTGTGGGGTTGAGAATAAGCATATCGGCTCAGCCTATGTGAACCTTTCAAGTCACCTATGGCCGGCGTGCTCCTGAGCTGGTGAGACATGAGGTTGATGAAAGTGAGACTCCATAGAACAGGTCGCACGAGAGAGAATGTCGTGACGCGGCAAGTTCGAGCTGCCAAGCAGAAGTTCGAACAAGCCCAGGAAGAGTCAATTAGAACCAGGCCTAGCAATAATCCTGTGGATAGACAGGCATGCCAGGGTCGCTGAGCTGGGCCGGCTTTGGCTGAGCGCCAGTATTTGCAATCAAAGCGTGGAGGGGCGGGGATTGGCTAGAAGGCTCGTGCTGAGAAATCAGCAAGGACAGATGAAGTCAGATCGCAGTATCAAGAATAGAAGGTAGTGGAAGAAGCATGGACTTAATAAATTATGGCCTGTATAAGCTATCCACAGTTTTTGAGGCCATCCGGTAATCTGGGATGGGAACAGGGGAGTCGGCGTATCCAAGTGCAGACAGCGGAGTTTGTTATCCTAGTGTTGAACTGGAAGCTGGGGACACAAGAACCGGTAAACAAACGCCTAAGACAATTGGAATCTTCCGACGCTAGGTGAATTTTCGCTATGAGGAGAAACACAATTAAATACGAGGATGGTATTGCAGTGTTGCCATTCGTGGGAGAGTCTACCTGTTAAGAATCTTGGAGGAGAGGCAAATACGGGCAATGGACAGAACGGAGCCGCCGTTATTATGAATGCCCATCTCCAATCCTTTCAATTGGGTTACCTGAAGTTGAAGCCTAAAGCCCGGACTGGGCTGATTGGCTTTTAGCAAACGGGACTTCCAGGACCACTCGTACGATGGGGATATATTAAAAAGAAAGTACTGGATTCGTCCGAGCGCTCAAGGGGAATTGCGCTAGCACGAACATGGCCCTCCCTGTCAACTCAAATTTTCACATAGATTGGCTGCGAAGAGAAGAGCTTGGCTTCAGAGGAGGTGCCATTGATGATCCCGTTTCCCGTACTTCTTCCCCGCCATCCCGAGGTCCATTGTCCCATTCGCTAGTATTGTGCTCCGTCAGGAGGCTGCACTGTGATTTTTTTCTGACACCTAGTCCCCCTCCTGTTACGTATATCATGATTTTATAAGTGGTATCCGCCATACGAAAGGCGCATTGAAGACCTGCATATGCGTCCTCGGTTTCATGGGATACAGCTGCGTTCTGGATAGGTTCCCGAAAGTTATCCAATGGTCGGACACCTCTTAGCACATACAAACCGGAAGGGAAGGGAATCAGGGGATATATCATATAAGAGCTCAATACGCACGTGAGAAAAAGCACGGACACAACCAGCTGTTATTCGTGCGCATACAAACGGGTGAAGGACGACAGCGCATACTTGTTTGTCGCAAGGGATAAGTTGGCTTGAATATAGCGAAGGTTGATTGAAGATGATTTCCGTTTGATTTACCCGACAAGATGGTTCCAAATCCGGGCTTAATAATAAAGTAGGCAGTCGGCTGCGAAGTACAGGGGTAGCGGTAGTTTAGCATGTATCTACAGACTATGTACATGTATGTACTTAGAACGGCGGGGAAGATGAGCCCAGACGAGCCTTAACTCACTCATCGCTTCTGATAAGTTCTGATTGGCGAAGTCAACCGGAATACAGTATATGTACCACATTTGCACACTGGCTGCCCGGACTTAATTCGTCTCTTGTTCCTGTAGGTACGGGAACCCGCACTCACACCTCCCTGCAAGATCTCCTTGGCGTCTTTCTCATTTCCACTAATTAATCGGCGTCGTCCAAATTTGTCTCTCGTCCCCATGCCGCCTATCGAGTCACCCTTCCGTCGTTCATCTGCTTCTTTACTCGGCAATTTCCCTAGAATCAACAGTCTTTTCAATTTTGTTGCCCTTTCCTCTGGTCGTCCGCATCTCTCACCGAAGTCAATCATTGAACCGATTCCCAAGCTGCCGACGCCCACACAACTTGCGATCCATAAAGACTCAGGAAGAACAGAGAAGGGACCATATCGAAAACATAGGAGAAATTGGGGGACGAGCAGTTGGAGTCGCACATGCTCAGGCAAGAGACCACTGACATCCGTCAGCAATCACCGCTCATTACACGACACAACTAGATCATTTCCCATTCCAACAGTAAACAAGAACAATCTGGACTGCACACCTCCCACCGTCACGGCATCGGGACACCGCGTTTGTCCTGCCACGAGCCTATTCTGCAGGAAATATTACTTTGCGTCTCACCAACATAATTTGGTAGACCGCCCAGGGCCGTTCTACAAGCCGCATCGCGACGACATACCACGAGACGAGTCTCACTCTTTAAGGCCGAAGACTCTAATTCTTTGCGACCTGAATGTTCGATTCACCGACTTGACGCACTGAAGCTTTACCTGCTGGGTGTGTGATCGTCCCGTGTCAAATCATCCAGCCCCATGCATTATTTCCATGACCGGGTTATCTTGCAGTGAAACACAATCGACACGAACGATACATTAACAGGTTAGTGGTGCCCGGAATTTCCCAGTTGTACCCAATTCGGTTTGCCTTCATCATCGCTGTTTCATGGAGAATATGCAATGCACTTTGTGCCGTTGGACATACCACGCCGCAGCAGGCCCGACTTGGACGGCCGCTCTCTCAATTTCGAAACGTCTCGTTGCCTACAGCACATTAGGTCAGGTTTGATTAACTCTGCCATACAGCTCTTCTCTCGATTACGTCCTTGAGGGCACTTCGTAGGGGCGCCTGCCAAGTCTCGCCCTGATCTCACCTCAGTCATTCGTTCTCACGCACGCATGTACTCTCGTTAATGGCATTTGAGAATTTATAATCCAGGAAGCGCGATCACCAAGTTCGATCGGAGATTTGAACAGATCTCTCCTAACTTTGAGCCCATCCAGTCATATTTCAGGCAGAACGCGGTCACGATGAATCGCTTTAGGACCAAGCTGCGCGGCAAGGACGGCAAGGACGAGGCGGCCCCTCGTCCCTCCCAGGAGTCGGAATCTTCCATGCACTTTAGACCATTCAGAAAGGGCAAGAAGCAGCAGGAGACTGAAAAGGTCGAGTTGGATCTTACGACTGCACTTCCATCGGACGACAACTTTCGGACAAGCTTGTTGATGTCGGGCTTATCCGCGCGATTCTCGATGTTGAGAGAACAAGACGACCCCAACACAAAAGTCGGCAAGGCTAGCGATGACAGCGTTCTCTTCCCGAAGAGACAATCAAAGATTGACTTCGCCGGCATGCGAGGATTGTCAGACATTGCAGAAGTGGAGTCCATAAAAACTGCTGCTCCATTTGCGCGCGCAGAGTCATATCATTCGGACGATGCCGACTCGACGGCGGGCGGAAGTGTCATGAGCCGTGCCAAGCCGACGGAAGGTAACGTCCTATTTGGTGGACGCCAGAAGATTTATAAGATCCCAGCAGGCGCTGACTCAAAGGGTGGGATGGGTGGCCGAGCATTATACGACGACGACGTTGCCATGTCAGCTTTCCAAAGGTGGAGACAGTCTGAGAAAGAACGGGCGTTCTCCGAAGAGGGCGGAAACGAGGCCGGAACCGAGGCTGCTGGCAGGCTCTCTGGAGACCTAGATACGGATGCGCCGCGTCCGGAGTCTCCTTATCTCAGCGAATGGAACCGCAAAAGGGAGACCTCATCAACAACATCTTCTGCGCCCTCGATAGCCAGAAACTCTACCGCTGCCACCTCGGTAGCGTCGACGCAACCGGCCACCTCAGCGAAAGATTCGCAACCCAACTCAGCAGCATCCACCTCAACCACCCCCGCACTTGGCCCGGAAAGGAGTGTGACTCGAACGAGACGACTATATGAAACGGGCCTTAACAATGAACTTCAAGAACAGCAGTCCTCGGCATTGTCTCGCATTGATACATTGACAAGACAGCGCACATTTGGTACTCGAACACCAGACTCGACACAAAACCCCAGCTCTCCCGCCACTGCCGGACTCAGAGAAAAGTTTGGCAGCGACCGGAAAGTACTGGCACAGGCTAGTGCTCCTAATCTACGATCGATGAGCCCCTCGGCGACGGGGTCCTCAGTTGGTACACCCGATCTAGAAGGTCCTGCGCCCGGCAGAGCCGAGGCCAGGTCCGGGCAAAGCGGAATACCTCCTTTAAGTCCAGCGATCAGCGAGAGTGATGACTACTCGCTGTTTGCGATCCGGCCGAATGATCGCGGTAAGGCCACCGCTTTGGGTGTCTTCCAAAAACCGACCCAGCCATATGATGAGAGTAAATACGCCCAAAGACAGATACAGTTGCAACGAGGCCGAGAAACGCCGACACAAAGGCGACGTGCAGAGTCCAATGACTCGTTTGGCGAAAGCAGGTCTCGTTCATCCTCTTCAGCCCCTGGACAGCCGATCGAGTCTAAACGCAGCCCGTCATCTGCGGCGAATCCGCCTCCGTTGAAAGAGGACGTCACCTTTTCGTCCTTTTTGTTGGGCGATGATTCTGAAGGTTCCGCAGCCGTGTCACCTAAACCTGCTGTTTCTCCACGACTGATGGTTCGCCGCCCCTCAGACAGACAACATCCCGCTTTCCGTGACTCCGCGATGCCCACTCCGTTGTCCGTAACTCCAAAACTGGGCGGACAGCCATCTCCGACTAGTCAGGGCTCTACTTCCCTTAACCCGAGCCCGAAGAGCGTCCCCCCCGCGGATTCCCCCACTCTCGGGCCAGTCTCTGGTCTCAGTGGTATGGTACGCCAACATCTCAGAGCTGATAGTAACGCTTCATCGATATTCGGCGCCGTACCCTCAGGTGCAGACCTGGACTCCCGATTTCCAGCGGACACGAGTGATCGTAATGCCACCACGGACAAGTTCAACCCGTGGGGTAATCAACCTCATGACTGGGATGCGGGCCTGGAAACGTCAGAACCTATCGTAGATGACAGTCAGTCTGAAACTGTCCCCGCAGAGACCCCCGATCGTGATGAATTCGCTAGCCAACTTGCCGATCGCGCTCGTCGGGTGCGAGAAAAATTGACGTCGTACGCGGAATCAGAGAGTCGTTCCAGCTCACCACATGCAGCCGGTGAAACGAAGGATTCTCCGGATCTTCAACCCCCTCCCCGACCTAGCGGTCTCGGTATCATTCGGCCCAAAGGCAGTCGGGGTTCACTATATGATCGAGGTCGAGAAGAGTCGCAATCGAAAGCGATGAAAATATTTGGGGTTGGTAGTCGCGGTGGCTCCCCCGCCGCTGCCCAGCGATCAATCGAAGCTAGTTCAGCCCTCCCGTCAATGTCGGAAGAGCAAGGCACAAACGGCAAAAGTATCCCTTCTAAGAATTCCGACGCAGAAAATGTGACGGATGGTACTACGGAAATGCACGCTGGCATTCGTGCGTTTAGACAAGCCCGACGCGATCTGCAGCGTCTTAGGGAACAAGAAACCCAAGCGCGACACGACAATCAACCTGAAGGACCCCAGGGATCCTTGCCAGGAATGCCTGCGCCACGAGCGATCCCGACGAAGGAGTCCCATGAAAGATACGGTTCAGATCCTGGCTCAAGAGCCGGCTCTCGTGAAGATAAACACAGAGGCGGCTCGGGTTCGAGTGGCGACCGGCATCACAGCCCGATACAGTACAGGAAAATTTCCACCTCTCGTGAGGAGGCCCAGCTGGCACCACCCAACGCGGTGCCAAGAATGCAATTGCGTTCTCCAGGCCTCCCTGGGACCGACATCAAAAATTCTTCCATCTTGCCCCCTCAATCTCCCCGTGGCGGCCTCCCTGGGACCGACATCAAAAATTCTTCCATCTTGCCCCCTCAATCCGCCCGTGGCGGCCTCCCTGTTAAGGTCCGCACAAATACCCCGAATGACAGTCTCAATGTCCAGCATTCTCACCTTTACGGATCGGGCCAGCCTCCGCCCATTTCTCGCATACCGTCACCACTTGCGGCGTCTGGGCGCTCTACTCCGGGTGGCGTTGCTCCGTCCCGTCGCCCCTCAGTGGCGCCTACTCCGGGATCTGATGCCGCGGGCAAGAACAACATTGGCCTCGGTGATGGCGCGATGCGCAAACGGAGTACCAGGGAGATTTCGGAACCAACTTTAATAATGTCTAGTACATCTCCTCATCCTGCACCGCCCGTGCCCCCTATCAATCCTAGGCGCCGACAGGAAAATACCCAAGTGCGACCGGTCGTCGGGTCCCGCCCCGGGCTAATGAATGGTGATACCCTACCCGGCCAGTCACGGGGCCAAGGGAACAATCTAGGGATCAGCGTTGGACGACCTGCTTCTCGCATGGTTTCCACGCAAGGACACTCCAACATCCTGCCAGGCGGGATGATCTAAAACCAGGTGGCGATAAGAACGTCACTGTTCTCTACATGCAATGCGGACTTCGCACGACTCATTCTTCGGGGGAAATGACATTTGATGAGAAGATACCTTTTGCACAATCTGACGTGTATTTGAGGATCAGTCACAATGGGAAAATAGGTATTGTACGTTACAGTCTGGTGCATGTCAGAACCCTCGTTGGATGGAATTACCATTGATCTCCACTGTGCTACACAATTGCGTTACTTGATCAATCCGGCTGGTTTCTGGAGTTTCAGGCGGCGGCAGATTATGGTGTTCGGGGGTTGATTGTATCAAACTCGACGTGAAACAGGCACGGGCAGTGATTTCTGGTGGAAGCTTCGATGGGGTAGGGCTTGTCCTCGCGGTATCAATCAGCTTCACAGCATAATGGAGGTCTCTTTAACAGGTATTGGTGGGCTTGACAGCCGGGTATTGCCTCGTGACCAATCTTAGAGCATCCCTTGCCATTAATGGTTAATATGACTTGGCACCTCCGCACGATAGGATGGTCGTTCAGAAGTAGCATAACGCGAATGGGAATACGCAGAAGCGACCTTCACTACTAGGACCCGAGAAAGCATGTATCCCTGCCTCCACCTCTCGTGTCGCCAGTCAAGGCCGCTCGATATCCTTCACGAGAACGATGGTCCCCTCGTCGCCGCCGTCGTCGGAGACGACGCGGAAGCCCATCCTCTCGTAGAAGGCGACAACTTTACGGTTCTCCCCCGCAACCCCGATGTGTTCGCCCTCGCCGTAGTCGGCGCCGCTCTGCTGCACGCTCCGCACGAACGCCTCGATCAGCCTCTGGCCCCAACCTCGGCCTTGCCACGGCTCCAGCAGGTCGATGCTGAGATGCGCACACACGGCTGTTAGCGAACGGCTTCTTTTTTCTATTCTTTGAGGAGGATGGTTCGGTGGGAGTCAACTTCGACGTGAATCTTGGCTTACTGCATGGTCGCGCGCCACCGCCGCATCAGCTCCGTCTTGGCCGCGTCGCCCTCGAGGAGCATCCAGTCGGCGCGGTAGGCCAGCTGCGCGAGGGCGGCGGGGTTGACGGTCTTGTTCTTCTTCCCCTGCCCCTCCCGGCCATCGCCCGCGGCCGGCGCCGGCAGGAACCAGGGCTCCCGCGTCTCGAGCTGCGCCGGGGGCGCCGCGATGCCGCGGCCCCCGCGGTCCTCCAGCACGCCCGCCACGTACCGCGGGTACGCCTCCGCGAAGGCGTGCACGTCCGGGCACCCGATGCAGTACCCCACGGCGTTCCCCGCGCCGTCGTCCAGCACGTGGCACGTCGACGGCGACAGGTACGTGTACGGGTGCGTCCAGAGGTACGGCGAGAGCCGGGCCGCCTCGGGCGAGCCGGCTAGCGAGGGCGGCAGGGTTGCGATGCACTGTTTATACGGAGCGTTAGTTGGGTGTGTGGTACGATGGAAACGGGGGAGGCGGATGGTGGTTATGAGTCCGACGGCGGTATGGGCTACCGGGGCGTCGTACAATCTGTGCGCATGCGTCGAAGTCGGTCTCCTTGTAGGGTCGTATGAAGGCCATCTTCGGCGCGTGTGCGGGGCGGGGCGGTGCGGTGGTACCGGGAGGGGCTGAGCCGGCTGGGTCTACGGGTTCTGCTTTTCTGAAAGCTGGAAGGGTCTATAGGAGCTACCTCGGATCTATTACCCAGTGTGTCGAGCAACTACTCTGCCACGGTGTTAAGCCTGTTATCTTATATATAACCGAAATGAATGATACTAACACTTTCGCGGAGGAACCGCAAGTGTGTCCACATTTACAACTGAGGAGTGTCGGATGTGGCTTCCGGCTGTGGAGCCAGTCCCACCGACTGCAACATCCAGGTTTTCCTTTTTGGGCGACGGAGTTTCCGACTTCACTCCGTTGGGTGAGGAGTATTCTGCATAAAGAAATAGTAAGGTAATCTACAGTGTTGTCATAAGAAACCTTGGAAGAATCATAAATGAGCCGTACGTTTATGATTTGAACAGATGATCGAGTTCTTATCTGTTGGTATTTTAAAGAGTGCATAGTTGGTCCGAAGAGCAATGACAGGCAAGATAAGGGATATAATCGAAAACTAAGTTCGTTTAATAAATTTTGAAATTCAGTTATCCAGCAACTAACATACTTCATTGGAGTAGAATTGGGTGATTTTGTAAGGTTTATTCCCTACCGAAAATCACAGAGTCTCTGCCAGCACGAAACCTATGGCCACGTTTATTCGTAACCATGGCGTCTCCTTGACGACCGGGCGGATGGTAGTAGATTCCGGTGAAGAAGCAATCGAGCCGTCCATGCAGGCCCTCGGCCAGCCCAAACGCCAAAACTCAGTATAGGGCTTTAGGCAATCCATATGCTTAAAGGATCCGACAAGAATTCTTCCCGTTATCACGACTGACTATGAGAGATACCCCTGCCGAGCCGTCGCAGCTTCGACCGGGTTGCGTAGCCTTGAGGCCGAGCCGGTTGAAGATCTTCCGGGGGGCGTCGCTTCACACCACGGTTTTTGCTATCTTGACTTAAGGCGTTAGGGTTGGGGGCTTGACGAAAGACTCCCACGATAGCATTATATCCGCTCGATATAGCCGAAGAGACTGTTGACCCGACATTCTGCAGAGTATTCCCAACTGTTCTCTTGTCTTCTTGGGATTGTAGAGAAGCCAATATTTCTTTGTTGACCTTCGGTCGAAACTGTTGCTCTCGGAAGCTCTCGGTCTTAGACCACTCCACCATTCGGCGCATTCCTTGCAACCTACTTCCCCAGAGTGGGAGGGAGTAGAGCTTCTTGACCATGTCTTCCACGCCCTGCTCGTCAAGCAGCTCGATATTGTCAGAACTCGTCATCTGATTTTCCAGGACCTTAATGCGAGTTTGGTACTCGCTCTTGCTTTTCTCTAGGCGCTTCAGGCGCTCCTTATTCCCCGCAAGTGCGTCCCCTTGCGAGTTATGGAATCCTATCAGGTTCTGCTCATCCTTGATCAACGCATCGAGGTAAGAAAGCATCGCATCATTGTATGGTGTAATACTGTTCCTTTTAAGAAAAAGGCCGAATTGCGAGGCTGCATTCCGGATTTCCTCGAGCTCCTTTCGGTGCCCTGCTAGATCTTTCTCGAGCTCCTGCATCACTGTCTTCCGCGCTTCGACCTTTGACGTGCTCTTCTGAAGCTTAGATTGCACTTCTAGGTCAACGGCTGTCACCATTTTCTCTTCTTGAGAATACCACATGTGCATGTGTTCGCGCCAATGATGACCGCAAGTTGCTTTTCGACATTTAGTATGCCCAGCGAATGCTGAGCACTTGATGAGGTCCGCGTGGCCGACAACCTCTTCAGTGACATCCTTGAGATAACATGGATCATGGCAGAGCGACTTATAGATTGGTCGCTTAACTCCACCGACATCTTTGAAGTCAACACACGCAGGGGATTTGCACACAGTTCGAGGCCGGGGCAAGCGGTGGAGTTCAATGTCGACCCTTTCATAATGCAAGGACTGTTTGAGCACCTCGCTGCGTGTTTTGGCGTTGTTGACTTTGGCTAGCTGATCTTTAACCATTTTAATGTTCCACCGAATCTTGTCATCGACCTCCGCAATCGGTGCTGTCAACTGCGATATGAGTTCCCTGGCGCGGTTAAGACAAAGCGTGCCAGTCACAGAATGGGGCTGCAGAGACGAGACGTATTGAAGTAGCCGGTTTGTCTCCTCGGTTGATCGTTCCCAGCTACGGCGAAAGTCGTTGAGATTCTCCGTGGGAACACAGCCTTGTTTCTGCGCCGCAAGGCAGCGAAAGCTCTCAGAATCGAAACAGAAGACGTTATCCGGCGTGAGGCTTAGGCCTAGGGACTCATGTTGCTGGAGTAATCTCTCAAGCGGCTTGTACGAGTCGCCCGGCATGTAGTTGGATTGCCGTGTGTTGGTAAAACCCCATATGATGTTCCTAGCAGCATCCCGGTGCAGGTATGTGAGTAGCTCCTGAATGCAGAAGCGGAAAGTCAGCGTTAAACGGGAAGCATTTGGTTTCAGTAGGATAACGATGCCGCTCAGGCTATTGATGCGGCTCAATGTCTGGAGAATATTGTCTAAGTTTTTGCGGTCGGCGTCAATACCTCGTACGTCGCCAACTCCCGGGGTGTCGATTATACGAACGATGCTGTCGCCGATGGGGATGCGGTAAACACCTGTTTTCTGCGTCGCCGAGTCCCCGCGCGTGCCGTCCGCCTCAAACTTGTCATTCTCGCCAACTCGAATGTCAGTCTGGATAAATCTCCGCCCAGATGGGGAATCCTCAATTCGCTGAATAGTGAAGGAGCTAGGGATTATGGCTTCCAACTTTTCGTGAGTCATCGCCTCGTCCAGGTCGCGATAGATCATATAGTTGTAGAAAGCGTTGATGAAGGTAGACTTCCCTACGCCTGTTTCCCCGAGGAGTAAGATGTTGTGTTCCTTGTATGATTCGAGTTTTGGGAGCGATGCGCGTAGACCTTCTGGGCAGTACTGTACAAATTGGGTCCCGTGTGCGAGAGAGTTGCATTGCCATGTGAAGGACTTCACGTCCGTGTGGCCGCAGTCACAATAGAAGCTCAAATTGCTGTACTCCAGGGGTTGGCGACATTTATAGCAATGCCACTCGCGAGACTCGTTCCCACAGGCACTGAAAGGGCACGGGAGCTTGACAAGGCGGCGGTCGATCGGCATGGGACGTCCATCGGTATTGATAGACTTCAGATCGTATTTGGCAAAGGACTGGTCAGCGTGATCTTGAGCCTCACGCATATCTTCTATGACCTTGTCATAACGCCTGTAGAAAGAAATACGAGATTTTGGGAAGTTGATCTCCCCCGGTGCGCATTCCGCAACTACAACAACATAGTCAGATTTCCGTCGAAGGAGGCTTAGCAGAATGCAGCGGTTAGTGTTCCAGGAATCCCTATCCTGTTTCATGGTTTGCGTGAAATAAAACACGTAGATGTTGCTCCCTGTAGAAATGGCACTCGATGCACCAGCGTAATCCGTATACTGACCACCGTGATCCAAAACGGTCACTTTCAGGTCCAGACCCTCTAGTGCTTGACACAGAAAAGGCTCTACAACTTTTGGTGAGGCCTTGCCCGTGTAATACCGTTGAAGGATTTGGGTCAGCCGCGCTGAGGTGCATCGTGAGCTTCGGACGTCTAATAGAGCCCGACGATACTCTGATTTCAAATCCAGAATCTCCTCCAAGACAGATTCCAGCTGGCTCTCAATGGTCTCAGCCTCAGGGCGATTGGCAGTGGGACAACGGAAGAAGATGGCTTTGGATTTGCTGTGATAATCGTGGATGGTCCTCTCCACTCGATTCCACTGATCGAAAGTTCGAATGATTTGTTGCGGGATTCCATTAGACGTTTGAACCACCGGCAAGCATGTACGGAAACCAGGTATAGACTGCATGGAGTCGATTGGTACGAGGGTATAGAAGAGATTTACACCCTTCCCATGATCCATTGCTGCCATTCGAGACGGAAGTTCGTCCATGAATCTAGTAACTTCTTCGACACCGACATTCTGAACATGTTGCCAGTTGCTGATATCTGAGAAGATGGCAAACTTCAAGTCGCCGAGTGCATCGTGGGAAGATTTTCCATGCTCGTGATTACAGTCTTGCGCCGGGCTAGACTTCGATTTCAAGCCATGCCTACCACGTATATAGGAAGCCAGCTCTTCTAGCTTTATTTGTAGTTGCTTTGCCGCTTCGGCCGACTTCTCGTTGAGTGCTAGTCGGGCGGCCACAACAATCCTAGCTCCAAATGTGATGCTAGCTACGACATGCGTGGCAGTAGGGCAAACGTCGGGGGAAATATTCTCTGTTTCTTGAACCCTGCTCAAATCCAGGGTCATTTGCTCTGTCGTGAGTTCCAGGAGGACAGCCCCTTCAACGCATTGGCCCGACCGGCGAGTCGATCGTAAGTAATACCCTGAGCCGGAAACCGGTACCATACCGGCGAGGAGACTAGCTGCCAACTCGTTTCCGAGGCCGAGCTTGGTAAACTTCTCATCAAGCGTATCGTCCGCGATAACCGCAGTGCTCGCTGAATCAATTATGGTGGTTGTGATGGTTTTTGGGCTGGGGTTAGCCCCGGCGAGGAGGCTGAGAGGAATAAAACAGTCCGTACGACCGTCATAGAAGTCTCCAAGGGCCGGTCGCAACTGCCCTAGTAGAGTTGACATACCTGAATAAGGTTAGTGACGAACGGCTTAATAGAGCATTCGCTTAGCGTCAGAATTAGGAAGGGGTGAGTAGAGATGACTAACTTACTTCCGATGATGAGAAGTAGAGGCTGTGAACTTCTTGACACCGAAAGTAAAATCTTAGGGCGTGACAGTACCGGAAGCCTAGTCTACATCCGTCCTTCCGCCGTTGAATGGCGTAGGCATGGAAGTGCGATCTACCGAAAGGGGCAGCTGTGACTAAGTTAATTCTGAGTAGCCCCTAAGTGTTGAACTCAGAAAGCGACAGTATGTGAGGTAGAGGTGAACTAGGAATTCAAGTTGAATACAGTGGTGGAGGAGATGACGATGTAATACGATTTGAAGGTGAAATTGATGATGAAAAGATAAGAGGGGTTACGTTGTGTGTTTTTTGTGATATGAGTGCCCACCGACAGGAAAATATCTCTAAAATTGGTACTTACCTATTCGTGCGCTGCCTCAACCGTGGTGAAATGGGGCTTGAAAGACCGATAGTATGGAACTGAAACTGGCCTAGAGTGATGGTTGGTAGTCAAGGGGAACCGGTGCTTTAGAGGTTGGAGACCTCGAAGGAGATACGCAGGGCAGGATCAAATGCAGGTAAGGCAATCCTGGCTCTGTAGACGGATGAATATAGCCCATGCCATATAATATTGTGCTTCGGTTGGGGGAGGTGGTAGTGGGGAGCGTCCGTCAAATTCGTTGGAAATTTTCAAATGGTTGGCTCATTTCCTTATTGTTATAGGGTGAATCTCATAGATATTTCCTGCTACGCGAATCTTAAGGAATGGGCGACTTCGAACTGCTGCGATGCAAGAAGATTGCAGTGCATCCCATGAGATCCTTCATGTAATTACGTAGACGCAGGAGTTGAACGAGTTCTGCCTGCTAAGATTTGATATCATACAAAAACATGAGGAAGGTTGAAAACTTGAAAGGGTGATAAGTACTAAATTTTTAATCTGGTTAGGTATAATGGCTGAAGTAAAGGGAGTGCGAATCTGGTTGCTTGAGCGAATAATCAAAAGTTACATTGTAATTCCAGTTTTAACGAATAGCTCTTAATATAGCAATGCTCCTTTTAACTATCCTTGGTATTGTATATATTTGATTATGGAGTTAAGACAGCTTGCCGTTTATCTCCAAGTTCCGCGTTGTTCTACTCACGCAATATCCTTTGAGTGCCGCGCATCTGGGCCATTGACAGCTTCCAGTAACCATCTCCTCCGCCAGGGCCAGAGTAATTCAAGGATTGTAGGTAATAGCGAGGGTCTGCCTTCGAAGGGATCTGACGTTAAGGTACTGCAAGTGCTTCTCAGTTCTTAGCCAGGATAGGAGATGTAGAGCGGCACCGCCGTACGTGTAGTCAAGAACGACATGGTATTCCCGGCCGGCTCTTCGAAGAATTGGTCCTCCACACCGGATCCCTGAGCATACTGCGATCATCAGTCACTGGAGACCAGCGCGAGCGGCAGCGTTACGAAGCAACGCCGGTAACCTGGCGCACTGAGGACCAGGGCCCACGAATCCTGCTTCAAATCGGACCTGCCCTAATTGTCGGTTATCTAGCGGCTCATGGCGAGACTGACGCTAGCGCCAAACGCCAGGGGTCGAGGGCGTCGGGCAGAGGACATGCAACGGCCTCCACGACGTTGATGCCCTCGGCAAATGTGTCGCAGGCGGTCTCAGTCTCAACGCGTAGGTGGTACAGCTCGCCAGTGATCGTGTGCCTGCAGGCGCGCAGTCGGCGCCAATCGCTTGCTACAACTCCACCGCCGGGTAGCGGTTTTCCCGGCGCGCGGGAGCGGATGGGCTGGTGCTGGTCCGCTGCCAAGACCGGAGCCGCAGCCAATCGCCCGAAGGCGCCGGGATAAAAATGCCGATTGGTGGTCTAGCGACACCCTTCCACCGAGTCGATCGACTGGGATTCAGCATTTTCTCGCGGTCAAAAGAATGTCCGGTAAAGAGAGCAAGCCGGCCTTTGGAACCCCCAGAGCTCT
Source organism: Monosporascus sp. 5C6A (assembly GCA_004155035.1). NCBI lineage: Eukaryota > Fungi > Ascomycota > Sordariomycetes > Xylariales > Monosporascus > Monosporascus sp. 5C6A. The sequence continues at coordinate 266,735 of QJOB01000048.1, read as the reverse complement.
TCGCCGGCCCTCGACGCACGCCGACCCTCGACACACGCTGGTTCCCGACCAGGAGGGGGCCGAAGGACTTCGTGGGTTCGCTTCCGCGGTGTCCCCGGGTGGGGGTGGACTTCCTGCTACTGGCCGCTGTCTCGCATGCCCTGAACAATGCGTTATATGGTAGGATAGCATGTGTCGCCGACACTTAAGCAATTGCCATCTCGTAGGCCACTAGAGTTGGATGACTACCGGAGCCTACATACACCCTAAGTGAAATAAATGAACTGCATTTTCTTCGCCGGAGCGCAAGCTGAGATTACGAACAGCGTCTTTTTGGGCTATACCACGATCGAACAACGTCTACGATGGCGATGTTCACCAATGCAAAAAGGAGACTCAAATTCTTACATCAGTATTTGTGGAGTAGCAGGCCGAGCTTGGATGGCGCTGTTAAGTGAGCAAGGGCACTGCCTCGGAGGGATGAGGCTTGTACGATTGGAGTGTGGCACAGTGATAGGGGTATATTGACTGGCAAGGTCGTGGACAAAATAATTGACACACCAAAATCTATGGAACACCACCGAATAAGATTCTGGTTACCGTACAGCTATTGATTATAGAAAAAGAATGCAAGTTAAATTTACGATATATAATGAATTATATATGTCTACTTGTAAAATTACATTACGCTATCTTATAACATAATTATTTTTAAATTTTTTAAATTTTATTTCATACGCGTATATCAAGGAATAACTTTTAAGTTTTTGGTGTGTCAATTAAATTGTCCACGACCTTGACTGGGACTCTGCAACGGCGTGGGGTGGCGGTATAGCTATCAGAACTGGTTCGGGGCTTGGTAACCTCCATCGGCATTTTTGGGCTGCAGGTCAGGTAACGAATATTTGAAAGGCCATTGATCGGAGAATCCAGTCTGTGCCAGTTATTGGAGCTGTGAAGGCCAACGGACGACATGATTGTGGGAGCATCACCTGCTCGGGGCCTGATTGGGATTGCCTTGCCACAGAGGTATTATCCTCCCTTTTTCGGGCGAAGCGACCGCGAGACTGCAGGGGATCGTGTGGCGGTTTTGACGAGCAGAGCGGGGAACCTTGCGACGCAAACCTCCAGCCGCGACATGGTTTTTCCTTCAAGGTCGAGTCCTGCGCAGAAGTATATCGGCCGATAAATTTTTTGGGTTAGTTTGCCAAATAAGACGTTGAGCGAAGAAAGACGCGGAATCTTAAGACCGATAAGACGACCTCCGCGTGGCGATCTGCAGCCGACTTTCTCTGTAGAGATATTTAGGGCGTGTAAGCAGGATGTCGTCATTGTAATCCTTACCCACAGCCGCAGCTTCGGCCGCAGCTGCTCCGGCTACGTGGTTGTTCGTTCTGGTCCCGTCTTAGGTGTGCGAGCAGAGCAGTCCATACTTGTTACTGGCAGACTGGTACACGGTAACCAGTAGCGGCAACAGCCGCTACTAAACAGCAGTACCCTCCATAAAAGCTCGAATTGATGTTACATAATGGGCTGCTTTGCTTCCAATTTTCAGCTTATTGTGGTCTTCTGGCAGTCGGGGGCATATCGTTGACAGTACAGTATTTGTGTGCTCGCTGATAGCCGGACAAGTGAGCAGCGTTATCGACCAACAGGTTGCCTATTTGGTTCATGCAGACGCAGTGTCAGCAACCCGCCTCGGGCCAAGCCTGTAGCTTCAGGGCTGCGAGGCGGGGGAGGGGGCCGTATTTGGACAAAGATCGGTCTTCAAAAGGGCTAACACAGGGGGGCTGGCTGAGGTACTGAGCAGACAACAACAGCTGTGAGCATAAACCCCAAGCCAGACAAGGTATCAGCCTGAATTCTACGTAACACGACGGAGATCAAAATGGAAAAGCGTTGCGTTGCGATGTGAGCTTCCAACAACATTTTTTGCCTTGCCCCCCTCTCACAGTTTCATCTTTTTTTAGACCATTAGACCATCTGAAAAAAGACGTGGTGCTTGGAGAGTACTTTACGGCAGACAGACAGGACGTGGGACCCAGAGCTCATCAGACCCCGGGAAATTGGAGAAGAGACTAAGGTTAGCTCTAATTTAATAAGAGGAAAAGAGAAAAATAGCTCCACGCCCAATACCCCTAACTCTAGGTCTAGAATCAATTCTGGAACCATTTGCCGAAATCTTCGGAAATCCTTTTGGAGTTCTCGAGAAAAACAAAAGAAACGGAAAGAGAAAAGCACAGCGACTCGTCCAGAGAATTGTTACATCCGAGCTCGTCGACAAGACAGATTAGTCCGCCAATTGTGTCTTACCATCGTCACCGCCGCGGAAAAAGGAAGAGCGATCATGGTCGGGAGCAGCAGTAGTAGCGGCAGCAGCAGCATGAGTGCGCGCGGTCGCAGCCCTAACGAGCGCACGTCGTCAGAAAGCTCCTCGTCCTTGACCGTCTACGAGAAAATATCATCGCCACAACTACAGAGCAGCAGCACTAGCACCGGCACCGGGACCACCAGTAGCAGCAGTAGCAGCGGCTTATGCCACCGGTGCGACAAGGCGACAACGGACCGTCGCGGCGGCCTGGCGCTCGACGTGCCGCTGATCGCGATGCTGCGACTGCTGGCGGCGTGCGTCGCGGGCGCGGCGCTGGTGCGCATCCACACGAAGGCGGACGCGGCGTGGTGGCCGCCGGAGCACAAGCTGCTCTTTAACCTATGCTGGCTCTCTTTCGGCTGGAACACGGTCGCCGCGCTGCTGAGCACCCTGGGTTACGCGTATTTTCCGTCGCCGCGGCGCGCCTGCGGCCTGCCGCCCGTCTCCGTCGCGATCGATGGCCGCAGCGTCTTCTCGTTCGGTGGGCCCGACGAGGACGACGGCGCACGGAGACGGCGCTCTCGCCGCGCCGCCGCCTCGCTCTTCGACCTTGTCCTCGCCCTCTCCGTCCTCACCCTACTACTCTACTCCACCCAGTCCATGGAGAAGTGGTGGGGCAGCCGCTACGTCGGCCTGCGTCCAAAAACCACCGTCATGATCGTCTTCGTCGTGTAAGTAGTAGAACAAGACACACCAAAGACTGCGAGCGTCGCGTCTCCTTCCCTCCCAATCCACTAATCAAATCATCTATAGGCTTTCGGGGGTGTTCGTTGCCTTCTTCCAGCTCTTCGAGTTCGTGGAGGCCAAGGTCATCAATTTCCGCCTCGCGGTCGAGGACACGTACGACAGGGACCAGACTACGGGACGTGTACAAATATGAATTCTTATTTTTTATTTTACGAATTGTGATTTATGGATATTGCGTCCCTCTCGAATGGGCCGTTTTGATATAAACGTCGGTCGCTCTGTCTCTGCGCTGGGGATGCGCGGGAGGTACGGAGTTTTCGGATATATATGATTCGCGACTAATTGACATTCCCGCTCTTTTCCCGTGGTAACTGCAATGAAAATACAACTCTAATGAGAAGATGACTTCCAAGCTCACAGATGCTCGAATCGCATCGTCGCTAACTACCAATGGCGCGCGCATACATGGACTTATGCGCGACCGATACGAGGACCGTTGTTGCTAATGTAAACAATAGCTTTAGAATGTCTCGGTCGCCCCTGTCGCAGAGCTGCTGGGCTATTCGGCAGCACGCATTTGGCGACGTGACGGCTGAATACTAGGCTACACTCTACGCACGCGCAACCGTGGAAATCAATTCGGCTGCACTTGACGCTCGTCAAGCAGACTTAACAATTGACATGCTCATCCCCAGCTCAACTCGGCAACAACTCAGCAGCAGCGCAAAAGTCGCAGGCGAAATCCGCCTGGGGAAACAAATTTTAAAAAGGATTGAGCACCGTGCACCAACGGGCTCTGCGCCTCAACCCACCAAGCTACAAGGGGCGCACTGATTCAAACGAACCGATGCAAACGAACCGCTATGATTAGTCGTCCTCGTTGGTTCTAATACGCAGTTCTAACATCCGACTCCTTATCTGCATCTGCCTAGTCGGCCAAACAGCGTGCAGTAACATAGGGCCTCCTCGCAGTGCCATATGGACTTACAGCTGATAATACGGTCGATATAGTCTAAAAAAGAGCTACTGTACCCTATAACATCATGCGAAGTACAACTACCTTATCCTATGTGCATACTTACCAATGCAGGGTTTGGATTCTCATCTGTCTGCCATATGCTGGCCTAGGCTGGCTAGACAACGTTTCGATGGGAGCCTGCCCGCAAAATCCAATCCACCTTGCGAAGCTATTTTGGGGACGGTAGCCGGCCAGACTAGACCAACTAGCGTTACTTAGGTCTAGCGTATCAGCGACTTGGTGGATGGGGCGCATCCTGTGCAGGTAATAACTTGGGCATAATAAATGCATACAGGGGACTTCGGTGCGCAATTACGACACTGCCTGTTGTGCCACAGCATACATATACTTCGCTGAGCCGTCTTGGCCCGCGGATTACGTTCGACCGTAGGTTAATCAGGGGTTCTCCCGGGTCAATCCCCTTGATCGCGGTTCGACGCGCGGCCGGAGTGAGAGGAAGCAAATCACCAGAGGTCCATCCACACCACGCTTAAGTCGTAAATCGAGCATTTTGTTCAAAGTCGAAGACTTAGATAGTATCTTATCATCTATAGTATTATATTGTATGACGCATATGCATGCGCGATGCAAATGGGAATCCTTCGCAGTGGCGTCTAATCTAGGGTACCTAAAGCCAGGCCGGGCAGGACGGTCTAGGAACAAACAGTTATGTACATACAAATGATCATCTATGCCATGAGTATTATAAACAGAAAAAGGGCAAAATAAGAAGTATGCCGTGTGCTCCGTTATCTCCAGAGGTAGTAGACGCCGATGACAAAGTTTGGGACGCTGAGAGAGAAAGAAAAAAGAAGAAAAGTGTGGATATTGGGTGCACCGGGACCCCGGGGGGAAGGTCAATTGCTATGCAGTTTGATTTCGCTATTGATTTTACTCCTTCTTGGGCTTCTCCTCCTTCTTGCCCTTGGGCACCCGCGTGAGCCAGTACAGGAACAGAGCGCCGAAGACGTTGAAGATGACGTAGATCCAGAAGATACCGAAGTTGCGCCACCGGTCGGCTGTAAGATAAATTTGTTAGCATCTCAAGCACGACGACGGTTATATGGGAGGGGGAGGGAAGAAGATGGTGGGCGATATCGGTATACTCACAGTAGTAAGCCTTGGTCATGCTCAGGAAGGCGTTGGTCTCGCCAATGGGGCAGAACGTGCAGTTTTGCGTGGCGTCGGGGTCCACGAGGTAGCCGCCTGCCATGCTCATGTAGTCGTGCATGTACTCGCCGCAGGTCTGGCTGCCCAAGGGGTCGAAGTTGAGGAACTCGTTGGCGGCGCAGATGACGTTGGTGTTGGCGACGGCCGTCGTCAGCATGGCCGAGACGAGATATGAGAAGGGGCTGACGCGGTACATGAAGATCCAGAAGCGCGGCAGCGTGTCCGGGTTGGCGAGTACACCGCAGAAGATCAAGCACATCATGAAGAGCATGTTGGCGATATTGCCGCCGGCCTCAGCCGTCTCGAATGCCGCAATCACCATGTGTGTGAAGGTCGCCGTGAACCACATAAAGGCAAGGAGGAGCAGGAACATGAGCGCGCCGCGTTCCGCCGTCTGGCCCGCGGCCTCGGCGTTATGCTGCAGCCCCACGGGGTAGTACCAGCAAACGAACATGAGCACCGCCATGAGCGAGTTCCATGGTATCTCGGCGAACGTCTGCGCCAGCATGAAGACCTTCCAGCCGTAGACCTTGGAGGGCCGCTCGCGTACCTCGTAGAGCGACCTCTGCACAACGAAATACGGCATGGTCTGCTGACAGAGCTGGCCGAAGACGGTGAGGATGTTGAAGATGGCGAACATTTGGTTCTGGAGACCCTGCTGCGTATTAGGAGCGTTGAGGAACACGAGTCCGATGAACAGCGAGATGGAAACGCAGAGCGCAGCTTTAGCGTATATGTAGGATGGCGTGCGCCAGTATTGCTGGTATACACGGTGGGTGACTAGTCTCAGCTGAGTCCAGAAACCGGCGGCATGTTCCCTGTATGACTGATCATCATGCGTCGGCGGCGGCGTGTCGGGAGCCTCGTCCTTGAGCCGTTGAAGCTCGGCCTGAACCGCCGCATACTCAGGGCTTTGTCGCCACGTCTGGAACCAGTCGACCTCGGTTGTGCTTCCCGGTGCGGCACCGATTGCCGACAACATCCATTCGGCAGGGTTGGCATCTGGCGGGCAAGGGGGGGCACCGTTACGCTCGAAATAGCTAGTCATGGTCTTGGAGTTCTCACCGATGTCGCCGAAATACACAGTCTTTCCTCCCTTGGCAAGGAAAAGCAACCGGTCGAATCTCTGGAACAGCATGGCCGAAGGTTGGTGAATTGTGCACAGGATGGCCTGTCCGCTCTTAGTCAACTTCTCCAGGAGATCCATGATAGCCCAAGAGGTCTGAGAATCGAGACCAGATGTAGGCTCGTCCACGAAGAGCAACAGCGGGGGCTTGGCGGCAAGCTCAACACCGATAGTAAGACGCTTCCGCTGTTCGACGTTAAGACCTTCGCCCGGGACGCCGACTACGGCGTCGGCGTACTCTTGCATGTCCAAGAGCTTGATGACTTCTTCGACGTAGGCTAGCTTTTCCTCCCGGGGCACATCCGCGGGTTGACGGAGGAGGGCAGAGAATTCGAGAGCTTCGCGGACGGTGGTCGTCGACAGATGAAGATCCTGTTGCTGAACATAACCAGTTTTCCTTTGGAAAGACGTATCACGAAGCTTGCCGTCAACCAGCATTTCTCCAGTTATAACTCCCATCGTGATACGACTCGCTAAGGCGTCCAGGAGTGTCGTCTTTCCAGCGCCGGACACGCCCATCAATGCGGTTAAGGTCCCAGGCTTGACCCAACCATCGACATGGTCCAGGATGCGTCGATTCTCCTTCTTGATCTTGACGTCGTAGCACACATTGTTCCAGTGGAAAACGCTGGTCGAGCTCTGAATGTTTCCTTCGTCCTTCCCATTGGCACGGCTCGCATTAGTAACAGCGGGGCCAACTCGGGGGCCTTCCTCGGGATCACCGCCCTTCCGCTCCTTGAACTGCGCAGGCTTGTGGCCACGACGGAATACCAGAACTTCACCTTTCGATTTCTTCTCGGAGACAAACTCAGCGGCAACCATGTACGTTACCGTGAAGAAGGCCAGTAAGGCGATAAGGATGCCCAGATTTCGCCATCTATTGGAAGCGTAGTAGTTGTACTGGCTGTTGATGTACGCATCTCCGTTCACATACGGTTGGCCCGGCACACTACCAACCGTGTTACACACGTGATTGTTAGGCTCGACACCTTCATACGGAGGAATGTATTGTATGCAGAGGAACTCGCGACCGGAAAACTCGTTGACCATAAAAGACTCGAACGCATAAGCGAGGGGGTCCACGTAGTTGATCCAGCGACACCAGGGAAGCATGTAATCGATCGGAATGACGAAGCCAGTGAAGAGAACCAAAGCCAAGATCAGGATCGCAGTCGGAACCATGGCCTGGGAAATAGTGCGGGAAGCAGATCCAATAGTTCGGAAGATCATACTCATAGTCATGACGGTGAGAAAAGAGAACAGCAAGTAGAAGAAAAATGCGCCCGCTTCACGACGTAGGTTAGTTATGAAGTACAAGCACAGGTTGAAGACTATCGTGTTCGCGATTTTGTACGGCATGTCGCAGATCATAGACGCTATAGCCTCGGCCGACGGGTGGTAGAGAGCATAGCGACTATGCTTCTCAACGATAGGCCGCTGTGCGTAGAGGGTCAAGATCTAGGGAAAGTCGTTGAGTCAGCACCCAAACAGAGTGGCTTAGCCATGACGATATAACTAACCTCCAAAGCGCTAGAGAAAGCGTTCATCAAACAGGCGAAAAAGAGCAGAGCACCACGCTGGAAGAAGCTGGTAGTATCCGGAGGGAGGTCATAGAACACACTTCCGATGATGAGAGACATGATAATACTGCCGACGAGTTGACCAACTGTGATGCTGGGATCTCCCATAAGCCTTTGCCACGCTCTCCAGAGACAGAGTTTGATCTGTTGCCAGTATGAGAGGATGTACGGAGACTTCGGTCGCTGGTTCCTGGCCTGCTGCGCCTTTCTCGAGTCCCTGAACGCCTCGGCGTCAGGGCCGTTGATCGGATGCTCCTGTTTGTATGTCTCAATCTCAGCCTGCAACGCCTTGTACTCTGCCGAGTTCTCCCAGGCCTGGGCGAAGTCATCAGCCGTGCGCGGAACCATGCCCTCGAATCCTGGTCGCACAACGCGCTCTTGAGGGCTTGTCATAGAGGTTAAGAAATCCGGGGTGGTTTGGCGAGCTGGGCATTCGAATCCCAGGTTAATGAAGTACCGTTTCGCCTCGTCAGCCCGACCAAAGAATATTTGACGCCCTTCGTACAACACAAGGGCTTTATCAAACAAATCATAAGCAGACTGGGGAGCCTGGTAGATAGAGACGAGAGCGGTAGTCCCAAACAGTTCAGTCTGCGTCCTTAACGTTTTGCAAAACTCTACTGCGTTGGCGCTGTCAAGACCTCTCGTACTGTTATCCCAACACTGCAAGGGGGCATGACTGAGGGCAGCCTCGGAAATGGTCACACGTTTGCGTTCACCTCCAGACACGCCGCGGATATATTCATTTCCCACACGGGTGTTCACAGTGTGGGATATACCGAACATGGCCATGGTGACATCCCGGAGATGGTTAGCATAAGTATCTTTGTCGACTCCAGGCGGGAGCTCTCGCGGAGCGCGTGCTCGTGCAGCGAAGGTAAGTGTGTCACCGACTGTCAGCATGGGGAAGTGCACATCCACCTCAGCCGTGTAGATGGCCTCTCCACGGTGGTGAGTATGCATTTCCTTCGAGGACAAACCTGTCGTATACGGTTAGCAGAGCCTCATCATCACCTCTTAAGCCTAAGCCGTTCAAGCAGTCACTTAGGCGCACGGGCCGGAGAGTCCTCACCATTGTAATTGAAGTAGGCCCCTTCATCCACATAAATGCCAGAGGTCTCGCCGGCAATGGTTTTCAAGAATGTCGAACATCCAGATCCCGGGGGTCCCAGTACGACCAACATCTCCCCCTTCTGGACGAGACCGTCGAAGTTGCGTAGGATATCAATCTTCGTCTTGCCCCTCCCCGTGATCTTGCGGACTAGGCTACCCGCTTCCAACAAGATGTTGCCGACGCTCTTCTGGTAGTCAGTTGCCTCACCGAATCCGTAAACATTTAGATTTTGAAACGCGACGCCGGCGGATCGAAACCCATGTCCTGTCCTTGAACGAAGGTCGACGAAGGCCTTTGCCCAGGAGCGAGCACTGAAGTTCGGTGAGTTTGGGTTCAACGGCGAATCCTCTTTCTCATCTAAGAAGGGGTTCAGGCCTCCATTAACCTGTGATTGCGACGTATAGCGACGGGCTAGGCTGTGTATAATAGATTCGCGTCGCTCCAGCTCGGAGTCGTCGTCGACCTGGGTGTCGTTACTTGACTCGCCGTTCACATCCTTCTCCCTAATACTTCGAGCGTCCGAAACAGAACGAGTCTTTGTGGCCTCGGATCTCTCATCGTCCGTGTCTTCAAGAGTCTGGTGGCTATGCAATCCCTCCTGCGGCACACCTTGTTGCTGTGCTGTCCGGTCATAATTGCCGGCCGGAGTGAGGCCGCCGAGAAACGACATCTCGAAGATATCGCAGTCGAAATACGGGCGAACCCGTTCTACTGATTAACCACCTCTCCAAACACGTTTGTGGGTTCAATATCCTTTGGATTTGATCTGTGGTTGTAGCGGCGGTAGGGGTATAGTTCGGCTCCCAGGCTCCTTGCTAGGTCCAGTTGTGGTGAAAGGAACAAAGGGGTTCACTAAGATTAATATCCTGTATGTGGATATATGAAGAGAAGTGAGAACGGATGAGGAAGGGCCGACAGAAAGGAGGACTTGAGAGCAGTGTTCTCAACGCAAGACTTCACAGAGCGAGCTCCTGACGGTCATCAATTATCAAAGACGAGATCAGGCACCACCTCGCCTTGAAGCTGGGCAATGCGACGTTATGAAGGGCACCGAATCTTTCTCTCGTTTTCGTATCATTGTGCGGTCCCACATTACCTGCCTGCCTGGATTTCGCTGTATTACAAGAGCCCGAGTCCCCTTACCGGGGAGCCGGTCGATCGAGTCAAACGAGGCTCCGAGATCTTAGTTACTGTGCTTGTCGGTCTCGCATTGGTCAATGAGCCAGAAATCTACTATTAGTGCGTAGCGTGGTGAAAGCTATCTGCTAGGTACTTAGAGCTAGAATGTACTTAGTAGGTACTTGGCCAGCTAGCTTGAACTAGAATGTTACGGGGCCTTTGTCAACCCCAAGCGCTTTCCACGGCGGACTCTGCATTGCACCCGTGTCCGATGGCTGAAAGAGAAATGGGGATCCAACTGCATGAGGTATATACATGCGCATGTACTGTGCCACCAATGTCGCCTTTCACTCGTGGCAATGGATCCGAGTAACTTTAGGGAATCTGCAGCTTGTCATCATCTTTATCGCCTGTCAGGCCTGAAAGACAGGCACACTTGAACCTCTTACTCAGCTATTATCGCGGACTTGTCGTTCGTTTACCTTCAAAGGTTGTCAGGCGCGCGCGCCTCTCATTATTTAGCCTGCGGCACAGACGGCTTCTTGGCTTGCACCATGCTTTCATAAGAGAGGCCTGATATTCTGCACAAATTCTTAAGAACCTGAGGGATGGATTATGTCAGAGTCAGCATCCTCCACCGTTCCTGGCCATGCTGTGCGACGATGGCACACGCCGAAGTCCGAAGCCAGGCAGGCTTCAAATCGAGTAAGTGAACCAGCCTATTACATATGGATCACTAGATTGATATGCGTCATACCGATTTGGAAGGCACATGCTTCTTTGTTTAAGGTCGACGGTCGCGTTTCTTGGAGTGTTGATATTGAAGAATATCCACTTACATCACATTCCCGCATATGCTTAAATCCTCATCAACCCATGTTATCAGGTAGTGTGCTCCACATTGGAAAGGCACCTAACGAATCAAACCGCCCTCTTGGTTTTCTACAAACTTCGCTTGGGTCCCGGCTAAGGGACTACCCGAGACTAAGCTTAGCGAGATTGTGCAAGGCTGTGCAAGATCTAGCCGCCAATATGTCAGAGTCATGGCACAATTTCGGGGTCCTATAACTGTCCGACAGCCCGCAGTGCACGAAACACACCACGTGTCAATAGTCTCACCAAACGACCGACAACATTCCAACTTTCCAAGCTGTGTTCCGTGATCTCCTGTCTGGAGCAAGCGTCGATAAGGGAAGGGCTGGGCGGTTTGCGGGCCTCTTTGATGACTTCCACGGGTTGTGTATCTGCAGAGAGACCGCGCTCGTTCGGCGGTAACTTATGGGACTGCCTCAGCGAGATACTCACTATCACATAATAAATAGGGTACTGAGCGTCCGTATCATTATGGTTATTTTAGGCATTCGTTTATTAATTCCATACTGCGAGGCCGAGACTCCGTCTCGGGGACGTTTACCGACCCGAACTTTGAAGCAGCCTCGTGGCTTTCCGTCAGAAGATGTATCTATGAGACGCGCGGTGGGTACATTGGTAGTCTCGACAATTGTCCCTGCGCATCGTTAGATATTCACCGCCGTTACCTTGTTGTATCAGTCGCTTGTTACGCAGTAGGCAGTATGGACAGACTCTAAAGAAGTGGTATTCCGCCGTTGTTTCTTACTTCCTGTGAAGAACCCCGCTATGCCTGTCATGCAGGTACATACTGTAGCTGGGGCTGAAAAAGGGGTCCAGCTACATGGCTACTTAGTTAGCTGAATAACCGAAGCTTAGCGGGGTTCGGTGGTGGGGCTTACGGAAACCCTTCTAGAAGCTTTCCAGCTTTTCCACAGTCGAGAGCCGAGATGTTTCAACTCTATTTAGTTACATAATAAATCAATTAAGATATGAATAAGCATAAATCACATGCATACCATTCAAACGAAAGAGAACTTAACGTTTCGCTGCCATGATTTATTGACGTAAACATGGCCAATCTAAGGACAAAGCTCGAAAACTGTAAGGTCCATATTTATGTCATTGCACTGTTTACAGCGTGTTTACTAGTGAGAAGCAGAGCTTCATAGGCCACGGACGCCGGTCATCAGAAACAGCTCGTCCTCCTCAATGCGCTTCCTCAGCTCTCCACTTTTCAGCTCATCGACGTCCCACGACACCCAGACGAATCTGCCATGCAAGAACTTGGCTTCCGGCGAGGCGAGCCAGACGGCGAACTGGCCAGAGAGGTTTTCTAAGTGGTTCAAGCGTCAGCCATATTTTGCAGAAGGCTTGTTGTTATTCCCGTTGCCGTTTCCCCGCCAGATGAAACTCACCGTCATGCCAATCGAAGTCCTCTCGGGAATATCCTGCATCTTTGGCCCCCTGGGTATAGTTAGGCCCCGGGTTGAAGTTTACAACCTGCATCTTGTCGGGCGACGTCTCCAGCGCGATCATCTGTAGGACCGTTGCCCCGGCGAGCTTGGAGGCACCGTAGCCGTGATACTTCTCCGAGGTGTTCCAGTCGTGAATCGACATCGTCGAGACGTGGACGAGATACTGCGTTGTTTTCGGGAGTTGGCTTCGACTCATCCAGCGAATTCAGTGAAAGGGTCCTTTAAAAGCGCTTGAACACGTACCAGTGGCCTATCGACGGGCTTGCCCTCCTGCTTGTAGAATCGTTTGGCCATGTCGAACTGCGCGCGCACGTTCATGTTGAAGTCACTCCAGAGTCTCTCGGTGCCAAGCTCCAGAACGGGCTTCTGGAGCGATGCGCTGGCGGCATTCAGCACCAGCACATCGATGACTGTCCCTTGCTGCTTGAGGTCTGCCCATAGTTTCTCGACGGCCGAGGCGTCGGAGATGTCGACGGCGAGCCCGATAACTTCGGCCTTTTGGTTCGTCGACTGGGCCTCTTGTCTGAGTTCGGCGGTGGCCGCTTTGGCTTTCTCCGTGCTTCTGCCGAGGATTATCACCTTAGCGGCTGAAGCTTGGAGAAATGCTCTCGCTATCGCGTAGCCGATGCCGGCAGTGCCTCCAGTGATGAGGACAGTCTTTCCGGCCTGTGAAAGTTCGGGTCTTAAGGGCGAAATAGCCGAGTACGGCTCTCTGCGGTATGTCTTCGTTAGGGTCCAGCCTGGTTGAGACATGTTGTCCAATTGTTATCTTGCACGTGCTTTCCAGACTCTATGTACGACTTAAGTTGAATTTGAAAGTCATCAAAAGCCAGAACAGGGTGAGAGAAAGACGCCCTTATATATTAGCTTCAAAGCGCCTTATCATCGCCTTTAGACATTATTTCTAAACAGAGTCATCTGGCTTTACCTTCTACGGTTCAGTTCCACATCAGACTAGGTAATCATTGGGATGTCTCAGTTACGGATCATAATGTCGCGCGGGCTATTGGTGGATCAGTTTTCCTCTGCTGTATCTGACTCAGAGAAATACTGATTACGACGAACGAAATGACTTCTCCTCGAATAGAGATAGTAAGGCGGACGCTGACCCGGAGAAGCGCTAGAAAGGCCACCGCGTCGTCGGAGGGAACCCATAAATTGCCGCAACGCCTATTGGCTAGAGACAGTAAGCTGTCCCCGGAATCTCCACTTTACTCCGCGCCCGCGCGCTGACTAATTGACGTCGTCAACTGAAAATGAAGTAATATAACCTGAGTATCGCCGGCTTCGAAGTCATACGGACATTTAATTATTGTGAATGCGGGTCTTAGCAGTCCGCAAAATGCGGAGAGCGGATAAAAGCGCGCTACAAGGCGGTGGAGGCTATGTTTGGCGGAGGGCGTGTGTTGCCGTAAGCAACTTCTGGAGTTATTTATCCCCCAATCTTCTTTAGTTCGGGGGCAGAAGTTTCCAGATTTGGGCTTTTATGAGCCGATGGCTCCCGAAACATGTCTCACGGCTCCCGATTATAGACCCAATTGACCAGAGAGGGCATTTACTGACTCCGGGTGTTGTAGTGCACGAAGTCAAAGCGGCAATGCACGAAGCAGACGCCATCCTGCAGGCGATGCTCAGATAGAGCAATACCATGCAAGTACGTTCCCGCAGAACCAGCCGTAAGCGATTCCGCCGACGTGGGGCGCGACGGGACTTTGCCCGCTGGCGTATCATCAACTAACAGTCTCTCGACGGACGACGTTATCGCTGATCCGGCCTTTCCACTCCTCACGCTGATACAAGCTGGCATTGAGGAGCCCTCGCTTCCGCAAGGGAGCTCTCAGACGTATTCCACAGCCGTAGCTCTTGCGAAAAGTACTTGGTTCCATTTCCCCGAATCCTGGACCGAGGACCACTCACTCACCCCTGATTTGCCTTCGTCGTACGTCGCGACCAATCTTAATTGCTTCATCGATCACGTGCAAAAATGGCACAGGCAGTGGGTAACTGAGGGCCAGAGCCCACTACATCATCACCGGATTTACGGGTATTTTAAGAAGATGCCTCGATGCGTTCAGGACGCCTACACAGCGATGACGATGTACCTAGCGAAGAATTCCAAGACCGAAGACATCACTCGTCAGATCATCGATGACCGCGTGACACAACTGCTTCAGGAGCAGGCCATTGAGACGAGTCTTGGTTCGCCGCTAGACGTCTTCGCTCATCTGAGTCGCGTCCATGCTCTCCTCACTTACCAGGTTATCCGCCTTTTCGACGGCGATATTCGCATGAGAGCTCAGGCCGAAGCACTCATACCCACTCTCAATTTTTGGGCTAAGGAGATGTGGGAAGAGACCAAAAGAACGTCAGCCGAAGGTCGAAGCTTCCTCTCGTGGGACGAATCCGAATCCGACGTCTCCACGGCCACTTGGAGGACGTGGATCATCGTTGAGAGTGTCCGCAGAACATGGATCACGGCCGGCTACATGCAGAACACCTATATGCATTTGAAGCAGGGGTGGTCGGAGTGTCCCGGCCGCATTGCGTTCACCATGAGGAAGGGACTCTGGGAGCTACAATCCGCATATGCTTGGTCCAGGGCGTGCGAGAGTCATAATGCTCTCTTCCTACTCCCCTCGCAGAGCGAGAAGTTGTTCACCGAGACTTTGCCTTCGGATGTGGATGACTTCAGCCACGCCGTCCTCATAATTACGTTCGGATCTGAGAGGATGGAGAGATGGCGGGGAGATGGGACTGGAAAGGCCCTGTCTCTACTGCCGTCAACGGATATGTCACCAAGTTTCGGGCTGTTAGCATGAAGAGAATAATGGTATGACCTGCTGGGACATCACAAGCTGGTTTAATTAACACAAGGGTTGAATACAACCAGTCATTCTTTGTACTCTTGATATTTGAACCATAGAGCTCAAGCAGCATTTCGCAAAGCTGAGATATTGTAGTGCCTCTTAGGGATCAGTATATGCATATAAAGACATGTAACCGTAGGATCTAGCAGGTTTGGATACCAGTAGTCGTCGAGAATGGAAGAGGATTACTTTAAAGTGAATGTCATATACTAGAATCATAGGGAATGGAATATGGAGCACAGGGGAGGTAAACGAACTGTGGAGATTTCGTGATGCTCGTCCCGCAACACTACCGCTGTTAATGGGAAGGCTTTATAGCCATAGCACCTAGAAGCCGAAGACAACGAAGTCATAGCGATATCTTAAGTGATAGCATCATGGCCATCAAATCATGATGTGGTAAGTTACTATCTCATGGCCTGTCTCGGCTGCTCTACCCGGTCACAGCCGTTCAGGGGCGTATCGCAAAGCACCGCACAACTTACCTCGGCACTCGCAAGTCAATGTCCAAAAGGGAAACCCCAGCGATTGCGATGATGACGGGAACTACAGATCGCCGGCTGACTTGAAGTGACGAGGAAGGCCTGATGATGGTTACCAACCCATTCAGCCTAGTTTTCTGCTCGTCTTTGTGGATCTCTCATGGCGTGAACCGAGGGATGCACCGCCATATACGGGGTCAAACCGTCATAAGCTAAAATTAGTGGTCTGTTACTGTCAGCTAGCCAGATGCTAATAGCACACCATATAAGGAATGGCCATGTTCTGATCGACGTACATATGTTCTGATACGGGGCCCGTAGGGGTCCCTTCGGATGTAGATTAGATCAGATAAGATAAGCCCCCACAGCCCACATCTTCTAGCTCTTGGCTCTTCGACTCTCCTGCCCTAGCTGAGCTTCCTTTGTAGATAATTCATGATTCTTTTCCACACCCATTATCCGCATCATGTTCCGTGGCTAGGCTACATGAAGGCAGTACGGGTGCCAATGACACACGCAATTAGCCTAATTCAACACCACAACTGATGCCCCCTATCTGAATAACAATATCGGACATCGTAATAATTAAACCGTGCTAATAATTTATAAATCAAACTTTACACGGAAAGTCGGAAAATAATTATCCGTGTTAACAAATATCGAGTTAAAAAAGAAAACCATCTTAACAAATCTAACGCGAAATGCCACTAAGGCATCCGGATTGTTTGGGAAGATACTAAGCAGACCTCCCGCGCTAAATGTTACCAAGGGTGGTTTCTATTCCCGCTCTCGGTGCTTGTCTGCATTATAAACCAATCCATCAGAGTTATATAAGCGGCTGAATAATACCTCCAGCAATGTGGGGTTATGACGCCATCGCCGGCTTTTAACTTAGACGGGACCGTGGTAATCGCCCCATCCCTTTGCATTAAAACGCCCATACAAACATACAAAGCTCTAGGAACTGGACCGCGAAGTCTTCTAAGTTCATAATCGAATTAAGCGCTTCTTTAAATCTCCGTAGACGTTCATTCCAGTGCGCGCCGCGATGTCATGCAACCTGCCGCGCTCGTACCCCTCCCCGCTGAAGGGCTTCGAGGACGCGGAGCCCCTGTCCGACGAGAAGAACGCCGACGGCAAGAGCCTAGTGAACCCGCCCCGGGACGGCCTCAGCGGGGCCTACGAGGCCTTCGTTGACCCCCTGGACAAGAGCCGCCGCGGCGGATTGTGGGTGCTGCCCCGACGGGAACCGGCCCGGCCGAGAGCCCGCGAATGGAAACGGGACGGCTAACGCGCAGATTCGGAAAAGCGATGTCCATGTCTACCACTTCCAGCGGAACAAGGAGCAGGCGCGGTACGCGCGGGAGCTCTGGGAGCGCATCAGGCGGGAGTGTACGTTTTCTTCCCTTCTTCCTCTCCTTCTCCACGTGTTGGCCCGCTTGCTCAGTCCAATACACACCGTATAAAACCAGACATCGCAAATACATAAATACGACAAAATCCCTTATTAACGCGTGCGCCGCGAGAAACAGTTCCCGAGCTGCGCATCTATCGCTTCTGGGACGCGCCTGTCGGACCCCACCCAGTGGCGATGTTTGAGGTGAACGTGTTCACGCCGGCACAGTTCGGGGCCTTCGTCCCGTGGCTCGCGATGCACCGCGGGCCGCTGTCCGTGCTTATCCACCCAAATACCGTTGATGAGAAGGGCGTCACACGCGCTGAGGCCGAGCTGCACAACCATACCGATCGCGCCATCTGGATGGGCGAGAGGCTGCCGCTGGACGTGGACGTCTTGATGGGCGCTGTAACAGCAGCAGCTACTGCTGTGAGTTCTGGGACGTCGTGATGAGGTCATGTGGGGTAGTTTTGTAGGCTTGCGCTTGAATTAAATGCGAAGGTAAGTGCTCGTTTGCGATTCGCGTCAGTTGACTCCCGCTATATTGCGGCTTGAATATATGCCTTGATGACTAGTTCTACCTGTCGATGTGAGAGCCTCGTCTTCAGTTAATTATGCACAGCTTTTATTTCATCCAAAGAGACCACCTTGGTGATTACCGCTGCCCCGTCTTGAATATGTGTCGTGTAAGCGGAACATTTTAATGTACATTATGTGCCAAAGTACCCGTACTGATCACCCGATCTCTACAGACGCAAAACGTCCCTTTTTAATGAGTCCCAAGCACCGCAATGATGCCTACCAGTGAAACCGAAAAGTCTTCCCTGACTGACCGGCTATCCACTCGCGCCATGTGCATAGAGTAACCCTGGCACTCCTCTCGGTTTCGAATATCACGCGCGTGCCGTACTGCCGATCCAGCACCTCGACGACCTCGTCGTCGTCTCCCTTCTCGGCCCCCGCAGTATCGCCGTCGTCCACGTCCGTGCTGGTCTCCCTGCGCCTCTCGGCCAGGATTTCCCGTTCCCGGACCATGATGAGCTCGCACAGCGAAGCGGCGAACTTGGTATCCCACAGCCACTCGCGCCGCGGATACCGTCGGAGCAGGTCGATCGCCAACCTGCGGTTCGACTGCGGAACGCCGCTATGCGCCACCACAAAGAGGGGGTGGGTCGTGGAGGGAATAGGGGTGAAGGGAGCTGCCCGCGGACTGCCCAGTTGCAGTATGCGCTCGGCCAGGTCGAGCATGTCTTTGTAGTAGGCGCCCATCGTCGCGTCTTCCAGCTTCGCCCCGGGCGTCCCGTAGTCGCAGAAGAGATATAGTTGGATGATGGTGTGGTAGAGCTTGAAAGTGAGGAAAGCCTTGGTCAGATTCTTCAAGGCCTCCGAAGAGCGAGCCTGCTTCAGCTTGGGGTCCATCTCTAGTGTAAAGGCACGCAAGGCGATGCTCAGGTCATGGAAACAGCGTTTGTGAGGCGCTTGGAACCTGACCAGGGTTTTGAGTGTCTGGGGGCTTTCTGTAGTGACTAAAGTTGGCATGTCATTCACATACTCGAGTTGACTCAGGCCAATGTCGTTTAGGAGGGACTCGACTGCTCGGTTAGCAATTAATAGGTTTTCGCTGGTCGCGTATTTGGGGTGGCAAGGGCCTGATGTAGACTCCGCAATTGCGACCTCCTCTGCAGATAGAGGCGGCTCATAGTACCTCCACACGTTATAGGGGTCGCTCATCATAGCGAAGTCCACATCGTAGTGTAGAGGACCATCACACAAGGCCCGAGCATGGAGATCAAGGTTGGTCAAGATCGCCCGTAAGGGACCGATGGATATCGGAGTAGCTTGCGAGCCATTAGACGGCAGGGCTTGCCGGCTTCGTCCAAAATGCCGTGGCTGAGGTAAAGGTGCTTGCGTTCGTCGCTTGGCGTCCTCTATGTCGAGCTCGCGGAGGAGGTTGCGTCCTGCTGCCACATGAACCCGAGCTTGTTCATGCAATCCCTGGATGCCGCAAATGCAGGTAAATATAATACTAGCGGATAATGCACGCCATTTATCTGCACTTCGCGGGGAGGTTTCAAGTAGATGCTTTATGGACAGGTTGAACTGCTGCAGTGCAAATTGGGTTTTGTCAGAATCTCCACGGCGATCGCAAGTTGTGTGTGACAGGTTTGACGACGCATAAGTCTCGTATACCGCACCTAGGCACACCACCGCGTGCCATATTGCAGTGTCTGCATGGCTCAAACGGGGGATCTGACTCAGCCAGAAATCAGCGTCGAACACCCCGGAAAGTGACGGGGCCGTGATCTCTACGAAGAATCGGAAGCTCCGTACTTCATCGTAGTTGTTCCGTGGCAGAGCAAGCTTAAGTTCATATGATGTGCTGCGATCAGTCAAATTGGGTTGTGCAAACGGCCCAGTTGTACTGGATGGTGGTGACAAACCACCAGATGCAGCCCCATTCACTAAGCAGGACTGGGAATTGGTTTTCTTGTTCCTGGGCGCAGGTGGCGCATAGCCGTTGCAGGTACGACCCGAGGTTAGACAACGGAGGCATGCGGGCTTCTTTTCATCACAACGCACGCGCCGCGCCCTTTTTCTTCAGTTAACAAGATATAGGGTTTTCACAGGGCATGGCCAAAGGGCCCTTTCGGTCTACCCTGCCAGGCGGCTTACTCACTTGCATGTCAAACAGCCATTTCTGGATTTCGTATGGAAGGCCCGAGCCATACGCGGCACAACCACTCCAGACCTCCCAACCTCCATAGGTGGCCCGCGTGGCAAAAGTTGACCGAGAGATAGATACCTTATGTCAAGGGATGTGAGCAAAGCTCCCTCTGTATGGAAATAATTGGCAGGCTTTGGTACCAAGTCAGCCAGGGCGCGAATGCAGCAAGAAGTGTAGAATAATTCGGAAAGAGGGGCAGTCGCCAAGGCACGCTCAAAAAGGAGAGCCTGCGAAGCGTATGAAGGATGGTTCTCGGCAGCGACAACTTTGGAATCTTGTCGCATGTAGATCTTCATGCTTACAGACGTGACGATGAGAGTGGATGGAGGATCTAAGTAAGCCTCTTTAGTGTCGGAGAGATTGTACGACACAACCAATCATAATGCCTTATCTTCTACACCAAGATCTTATTGGACAGTGGTTGGCTCGGGCTGTGGGGCCGATAGTGACAGGATCAACGCATGTGCGTGTTCTGGATATTCCTGAGCTCGCTTCGGTGGCCTGTGACTAGATTCAATCCTAGGATTGCCTGTGAGGTTATTTCATTATTTACCTTTAAAGGAGTGGTTAAGTTAGCTAGCCAGTCCCGGATTGCAGCTGGCATCCCATGGACAATGGCGATGGTGATGACGACAGTTGTTTCGGTAGCGGAGAACCAAGTCAGTACCTGTTCCGCGGCGTGTACGAGACGGGAACCCCGTGGCGGTGACGAAGTAGCTAGGGCTGCAGGGTGTTTGTGCGGGCTGCGTCTCGTGGAACGTACGTGCAGCAACGTCGGGTTCGACGAGATTGTGATCGGGGATTGGCGCTGATGGAAAGGAGGTCACTGTCAAGCCGCAGGTTGTTAGACAGAGAGGTTCTGGGGTGGCCAGGTCAGGGGGACGGTGGAGTGTATCGGTATCGCATTGCCTTCGCTCCTGACAATATCTCTGCTATCTTCTCTAACCGTCACTCTGACTGGCATGAAGAGAATGAGGAGCGAGGTAACAGATGTCCTTTGGTCTGGCACACCTCAAAACATCATATGCTTTCAGTCAATGTTGTGCCCAGCGGCCGAAACGAATTGGTGGTAGAGTATCATTGCTATGAGCGTTATAACATGGCGGGGCGGGGATGATAGTTCATGGTATTTTCGAATTTGAGTATCCTCTATCATTTGCAAAGATGATATTAAACGTCTACATGCTAGAATGAAGAATTATAAGGGTTACTCATGCATGCCATGGAAATCGTTTCCATATCCCGTCTATCCCATTTCTACGTAATGCCAATAAGGAGAAGCCTGGCGCCATAGCAAGTGTAAATGCACGAAATGATTCCCATCAGAATTCCGCTAGGATCTCTGGGGTATTCACCCGGATAAACAAGGGGACATCCAACCGGATTCTCCCTAACAAAACTCATACCGCAACGCGATATGAGGGCACACGTGTGTCGATCACCGCCGGTTGAAGTTTAAGAAGCGACCCTGCCTACGTTAGTGACCACATCGAATAAGAGTAGTATACTGCGTAGTGACTTACCGCCGCGAAGAGGATTATCAGGTTGCTGCCGATGAAGGCAGCGAAAATGCCGAGGTCCCGCCACCGATAGGCGTAGTTGAAACCGAGGGGTTCGTAGAATTGGTTTCCGACCTTGTAGGCGCAGTATTCGCAGGCGCTGGTGGCGTTGTTGGCGATGTACCCGAGGCCGCCGTTCGCGAAGAACGGCTGCATGTAATCACCGCAGGACTGGCCCTCTGGCGCGTTGAACGAGTTCAATTCCCAAGAGCTACACTCGACAGGTACGCCTTCCAATGCGGTCGTGACAGCACCGCCGATGAGACGGGTGAAAGGGTCTAGTTGGTACAGCCACGCGCGCCAGAAGTGAGGCATCTGAGGTGCGGGGATGGTGACACCGCAGAATAGGGCGAAAGTGATGATGATGAAGGGGTCGTACTGGCTGGCAGTGAAGGCCGAGGGCGAGATCGAGGCAAGGACCTGGCCGAGGGTGACGGCGAACAGCTCGGTAATCAGAATTAGCAAGAACTGATACCCAGCACGAGTCGACTCTGTCTGGAATCCCGGCAAGTAGTACAGAGGCAAGTAGAATACAACAGCGCAGAGAATCGAGTACGGCAACTCGGCGAGGATGATGCTAGCAGTGAACGTCACAGAACTATACATTTTGCTTGACTGCTCGCGGAAGAAGATAGCTCGCTTGATGATGTACATCACCTCGACCTGTGTCATGACAAGCGCAGGCAAGACTGTGATCTGGAACATGACGAACACCTTGTACTGGAGTGAAGACCGGGAGTTGTCGAGGTTGAGATAAGTGAGACCAGTCAGCAGAGCAATGACGAAGTGGTTGAAAAGACGCGTAAAGATATAGTTAGGTGACCGCCAGAAGGATATGTTCGTGCGTTTCGCGACGACCTTGAGCTGGTGGCTCACGGGCGACGCATATTCTTTCTGCAGGGAAGGATCGATCTGGGATGCAGCAGCTTTCCGAGACTCCTTGAGCTGGGAGATTGTGTCCTTGACATTAGCAAGCTCAGGGCTGTCGTTCCAAATATCGGCCCAGTCCCGCTTACCCATGCGAGGGCGGCTGCCAGCACCAATAGCCTCAAGCATAAACTCAGCAACGTTGTCCGACTCACCCGCGACGGCACCGTGACGCGCAAGATAGTCTCGAAGGACGGACGCATCTTTGCCGATATCACCGAAGTAGACACATTGACCTCCTCTCTGGAGTAGGAGTAGTCTGTCAAAGTTCTCAAAGAGGGCAGCATTTGGTTGATGAATGGTGCAGAGAATGGCCTGGCCGGCGGCGGCAAGCTTCTTTAGGAATCGGACAATGTTAAAAGCGCTCTGGCTGTCTAGACCAGAAGTTGGCTCGTCTAGGAAAAGCAGGAGTTCAGGCTTGGCAGCAAGTTCGACACCGATGGTAACACGTTTGCGTTGCTCGACAGTCAAGCCCGCTTCCGGAAAACCGATGATGCAGTCCGCAATGTTCTCCATTTCGAGTAGCGCAATGATCTCTTCGCAGTAAGCATACTTCTCTTCTTGGGGAGTTTCGAAAGGCTGTCGTAAGTCGGCTGAGAACCTTAAGGCTTCTCGTACAGTCTGACTAGGATCGTGCATGTCGAGCTGTTCAGCATATGACGTGGATCGCTGGAACTCCTTGCCAGGCTTTGCGCCGTCGACGAGTATGTCGCCATGGATAACACCGATGTTCTTTCGCGCAGCCAAGACGTCCAGAAGCGTGGTCTTCCCTGCCCCGGATGCACCCATGAGAGCTGTGAGTTCACCAGGTTTGCAGTAGCCGTAAACGCTGTTCAGAAGCCGTCGGGTACCGCCAGGCACGGGCACATCGTAGTTGAGGTTTTCCCAAGTCAAAACACTGGTTGAATTGATAGGTAATGTTGATCCCTGTTCCTGTTTCCTCGCCTTCTGACGTTCTACGCGTTTCTCAGTCAGTGCTTCGTTGAGCTTGTTCCTCTCCCTGTTGGGCTTCGCGTAGACTTTCGCAGTGTTGCCTCCCATTCCGTGCTTGACAAACTCTCCTAGAACAACGTTCATAATCAGGAAGAAGATGATGATGGCCATGATAATACCGAAGTTCCTCCACAGAGTCTCTGGCGCGTACGAAAATCCTTGTGTGACGTAGGCAGCGCCACTCACTTCCGTAGTTCCGGGGACCGAGCCAGGTAAGGTGCAGACTTGGGCGTTGATATCCGAATAACCAGGACCGGACGGAATGAGAGATTCGGCAGAACATTCCATTCGACTTGAGCCGAACTCGTTCACCATCATACCGGCAAATGCCAAACCAAGCGCGTTGATCCAGAAAATCCACCTCAGCCAGACTTGTTGCGACTGGTACTGGATGAGATATCCAGAAGTCAGGATGAACAAGGTCACTGTAACTACCGCAAACTTGATCGCGTAGTCGAAGTCCGGACTTAAGTTTCCGATGCATCTGAAGCACAGTGTCATGGCTAGATTGCCCACTAAAATAAGTAAGTAGAACGTGAAGAACGACGCGGCCGTTCTATGGAGGTTAGTCATGAAGTAGACGATGATGGAGAACACCATGATCTGAACCGCTGAGAACGCTGTGTCAACGAATATCTGCGCTATCCACAACGCGGACGGTCTGTGGAAGGCGTAGGCCTTATGCTTGTTCACAATCGGTCGACCGGTCATTGTTGATCCCAATTCGGAGAAGGCCTGGAAAGCGTTGAACAACAAACTGATGAAAAGGAGACCACCCTTGCTGAATGCACTGGCAGATGTCTCTCCCAGGTCGAAGTAGAGTGTCCCTAGCACGATTGCGATGACAATGGCACGAATCCATGAGAGGGTAAGTCCGAGTTTATCCTGCATCTTCAGGACAAACTGACGTTTCATCAAGGCCCACACCTGGAGGTGGAAACCAACACTGTACACGGAGCGCTTAGCACCACTCCGTTTGCTTTCGAGAACGGCGGTTTTGAAATCTTGGTGTTTGTCAGACTCCTCCTGGAGTCGAGTCTTATACTCCTTCATTTCGTTAGCTAGACGTTCGGCGTAAACCGACTTCTGGAAAGCCTCGGCCAGTGTCTCCGGGCTATGCGGAGCATTGCTCGGCGAAAATCCTTCAGAGTAATCACGCTCAAACTCGTCGGTACATCCCGTAACATAGTCAGGGGTCGTCTGTCGCGGGCGTGGGAGAAAACCGAGACCCTCGAAATAACTCCGAGCTTCGGTAGCGGGGCCGAAATAGACCTGTCTCCCCGCGTCGATTACTAGAACCTTGTCAAAGAGCTTATATATATTCTCGGAGGCCTGGTATAGAGACACAAAGGTAGCCGTCTTGTAAATGTTTGTCTGCACTCGAAGAGACTTGATAAAATCGAGGGCGGTACTGGCGTCGAGACCCCGGGTGCTGTTATCCCAGGACAAAATACAGGCGTTCGTGATCATCATCTCCGCGATAGAGACGCGCTTTCTCTCACCACCAGAAACACCGCGAACGAGGGCGTCACCGACGACCGTGTTTCTCGTATGCTCGATATTGAACATCTTTAGCAACATAGCAATGACGTCCTCCTTGAACTTCGACTTAGTCATGCCCGCGGGTAGCTTATTAGGGACCTTGACATCAAGCGCAAAACCAAGTGTCTGCTCTACGGTCAGCGTAGAGTGGTGTCGATCGTCCTCTTCGTTATACACTGCCTCTCCACGATACTGCCGGAATTCGTCTGCTGTCCAAGGTCCGTATAGCACTTCTCCGGTGACGCCGGTATAACCGTACCGCTGATTGGCGATAGATTTCAGGAATGTCGTGCACCCGGATCCCGGTCTCCCCAAAACAAGAACCATCTCGCCCGGGTTGACGACGCCCTTGAAATTGTCCAACAGGGTTGATTCGACCCCCCTCTTGCCCTGGCCAAGCAACTGCATCAACGGCGTCCAGTAGTCGAAGAAGTCGATAAACGCGTCGGGAAAGGTCTTGACATAGTTGGTCATGCCGCCCATACCCTTGACCGTGAGTCCATCCCAGTAGACACCAATGTGTTTCGCCTTGATGCCAGCCTCCTGCTCGGCAACCAATCCGCCCCGCAACGCGGACTCCAAGTCGAAGAGCTCACTCGAGTCTTCAGACTGAGTGGACTCCGCAAATTTTGCGGTGCCCTTCTCGACGTCGGCGCTCCTACGACTGTTGGCACGGCTGGCTCTGGATATCTCGCGCTGCAGTTCTGCGAAATCGGCCTCGGCTTGCTCCACGGAGACTCCGGTCGCAACATGTGAAAAGCCGTTAGGGTTGGTTTGTCTGACGATTTCGCGCTGCTCCTCTAAATCTAACGACATGGTCGAGGTTCCCGATGAGGCAGTGTTGTCTGAGGCGGCAACTGTTGGTGCTTCGCCAACGTTTGCTAGTGCTTCCCCTCCAGGAACTCCATCGGCCTGCTTCTCCAGGTCCTTCTCCATCGTAGACGGCAATCAGGTGCTGACACCGTCACCGGCGCTGATTCTCGGAATCTCCTTTATGCAAATGGCACGAAGGATGATATAGATAGGAGGCGATATTACTCTGAAGGGCAATCAATTGATACTAGGCACCGAAAGCGGCACGGTGGATCTATGCAGCAACAGTTGATTTGGCGAGACGATACCGGATTCTATCAAGGTATGGACGTAAATGGACGGATGATATGTATAAAAGAATGCGAAAAGGATTATTAATTCCTAGGGCAACTTTGTATGGCTGGAAACTGGAGTAGGAGAGAAAGAAGGACCAGGGAAGGACGGACGAGTGCCGACACCGGGGTCAACAGAACATATTAGTATTAGTTGCCGATATCTCGCATCCTGGGGGGGTTCATTGATTATCAATCCAACAAAATTTCCAGGTCTGCAATTACTCACCTGTATCAGTCTGAGACGTCAAGGGCCAAGAGGGTCCTCCACCAACCTATACCCCACCAACCAGGTTCAGTAAGCGCGATCATCTTCCCTGTTCTCCCTGCACGTTTACCTTTTGGAAGTATTGTGGACATAATACTGTAGAGTTGCCTCGCCTCCTCCACAATTTTCCAGTTCCGGTCTGGAGCTATGGAGACGGCTCATGGCCAAGGTTATCTCGGTCTCTTGGGCCCGACCCGAACCCGAGAGGCTCCCAAACGCCTCCCGCGGACCCGCGGACCCGCGGTCGTTCTTAAAAAACGCCGGTCCAAAACACGTAGGGCCAAAACCATTGAGAGCCTAATCCTGCTTTCTCCATCTCCAACGTTCAAAAATGCCCTAGAACTGTTTGTCTTCTTCTTAGGTTGATATGCAGTTTGATTCGATATAGCGAAAGGGGCAGGAGGAGGACGTGTAAGTACGTACCCACCCCACGTGAGGAACAAACCGCCGGAAACGGTTAGTAGGACTCGCCTAGGCCCGCGGTGTATCGGCGTTTACTAGGCACATACTACCAGTAGCTCCGACATTAGCGTCAGAGGTCACTGTCATAATGATTCAGTCACCATATAGCTGCCACACTTGTAGCATCTAATTTTCCACGATGAGTCGATATCAGGTGGCGCCGTGGAGGGAGCAAGCACAAGAATATTCAACCATTCTCTTCCATCCTCTTGGACCGATGGGACGATACATGGCGTGCAGTATCCTGCAGCGTTGACTCAAGTCGTCGGCGGCATGCCGAAAGTCGTGGGCAAGGCGTCACGAATCGACCATAGAGCTGGGGCCGGTCACGTGGCTGAAGACAAAGTCACCATTAATATCATTATCACAATCGCCATGACAGTCAAAATTCGCCTGCATTGAGGCCGACCTATGTCTTGCATCATGCCGGCAAGTCAGAACGCTGCAGGTCTCCACTGCTAGCGCTTCATGCAAGTAGGAATTTTGAATATGGAGCGAAACTTGAGACCGGATTTCTTTGGACTGTCCACGACGTCGGCACGCTAGAGACCTGGAAGGGTGACATCGGTTCAACCACACCTTACTTGCCCGGCTCGAGCTAATTGGCCTCAGGCTCTTTAAAGCCCCTGCAACGAGAACCTTACTTTTGATGACAAGGTACCGTAAAGTTATCAACTATTACGTAGTATGGATGCAATGCGGGTGAGATGACCGGCGAAAGACTCATTCTGTCAAATTGGTGCACCGGACACGGCCCACTAGGTAACGCCCGCCGCGCGGTGGGATCTGTATTGTCATACCGGCGGGAACTAGGTACTTAGTACCCTGTCAGACCGATCTCCCCACGTGGGGTCTCACTCCTGAATAGTTATTGGCATAGGAGGCCAGGAATTCGAATATGGCCGATTTTAAAAATCAATAGCCATCAGGTAGACTATAACAAACGAGTATATCCATGAATCCGTCTAACCATTCATTCTATACCCACTGGGCCAGGGCGTGGGGGGAGGCGGTGTGGCATAGTAACACACCGACAGGACCATTAGGCTTCAGCCTCTTTATCCTTTATGGCCCCGAAGTTCGGAGCTGCGGCGCCATGGAAATCATTGTTCTGCCAAGGATTCTTCAGGTATCCGTCCATTACTACAGTACTATCCCCTCGGGCGCTATAAGATCACACAGTAACCAGTAACAGAATCACGCTAACCTAAAACAGTAGTGTACCCGTATAACGTCCATTTGGTATTATTAACTGGGAACGAAATTCCCATGTATTCCAGAGCTAGACCCAGAATGCGGTTACTGGTTATTGTGTGACCTTGTGGCGCCCGAGAAGATAGCGAATGGTAACAGGCAGGTCTTGATCAATTTCTTAGGGCCCACTAGCCAAAAGTGTGCGATTATTTTGATTACGACTTAACAGTGCAAGAACCGTAATTACATATTACTTTGGTGGGATTCTTTAAATTTTGACGTATGGAGTCAATACTAAGTTACCATGTATGCAGGAACATACATACCTCGTACGTACCGTGTACGTCGTATCAAATCAGCCGCGGCCCGACTAAGTTTCATGATTGCCAGCTCACTCATGCCGATATCACGTGAATGATGCTCATTCCGATGCAGAATGAATCTATTGAGACGAAGCGTCTGACTAATTCTGATTCGAGATTAATAATTAGCATGGATGCGAATGGCTACCTGTCTCCAACTTGGCTTGACCACGCATCAGCCGGACTACCGTCAACCCAACTCCCAAGTAGACTGGCGAGAGGCGATATTTCGAGCCATTCACTTTCTGATGCGCGACGAATGGTGGACGGTATGTAATATAGTGCAGAGGCTACGTTGGAAGCGTCTTCCCAACTCCTTGCGTGAGGAGGCGCACGCTAAATACCCTTGGGCTTAGTTTCAGCCCAAGTAGGTAATGGGTACTAGCAGAAGGAGCATACCGATTGCACAGCTCGCCTCCTCTACAAGCCACGGAGATAGACTATCTCCGTCGGAACAGGGCCTCGAGTGGGCTCTGACTGGTATGCATCCGCATCTAATCCGGAGAACCTCATGTCGGTCTTCGGAGGTGCGAAGTCCAGACACATATTGGTATCCAATAACCAGACATCCGCGATTGGGGGCATCCTATTCTACTCCGCCCATTCCGCGAACTGTCTTTCACTAGTAACAGGCGTGCGATCCAGGGATGTCATTGTCCAACTGCTGAATTCCGGTGTTGGATTGCTGTCGAGGTTTTGTCGGTAAGTTAATGCAGCCGTGCGGCACGACGCGCGAGTTTTAATGGCGGAGAATGGACCGGGACATATCCTCGGTGAACCGGCCGCGGAAGGCTAACACGCATTGGAGGTCCCGGAGGCCTGCTGTAAAATTCAGGATTGCGGCACGTCCTCCATGTTCGTCCGACTGCGTTGATTCTGCAATGCTCTACCTGGGTTCTGGGTACACCCACGGTTGACGCGCATGGTATTGCGCGAGGGGGAACCAGGAAGCTATGGCGCATCTCTTTGCTTCTATTCACTCGCCTGGTCTGATGCGGGATGGCTAAATACCTAGGTTACACTTGTATGTAAATCCCCTGGATGCACTGCAACAGTAGGATGCACCGATACTCTCATTGAACTGCTTGTCAAGTTGTCAATTAAATGTGCACGAAACACAACCCGCAAGGGGTCTCTATATTTCTCGACTCCTCTTGAGTCTTCAAGCGTTATGGTTCTGTTCCTGCACCTCCGTCCTATTCAACAGGCTAGGAGGTCGTAGGTGTATTTTGCCTGCCAACACCTTCCACCGGATGCTACCCAGACTAGAGTGAGGCCATTCCAGAAACGAACTCCGCAAGAAAGGACGGGATAAACGCCAGGTATGCAGAGGTGGGGAGAGAAGTGGTTGTTCACGGCAGTCAATTCCATGGGTTTTTGTTCCTGTCGTCATCATCGTAACCGAGCCTATTGGGGTGTATAAGATGGCGCCGTTGTTCGTGGTTCCGCCCGCTATAAAGACAGTGGCGCTAACAAGGGGACGCCAGAATAGACGGAGGCGGTGCCCGGTACAGATTCACTGACGCAGGAGTTATCTTTTGAGGGTCCTACCACGGCCGACATCTCCCTAGAAACCGGATTCGGCTCCGTTGGGCTCCATAGCCATTGGACTTCCTCCGTGAGCATGCCTTCTTCGCTGTTGCCGAAGCCTCCGGATTGGGCGGCCATTCAGATTCATGCTTTCGTCATCATCTTCGCTGTCGGCGTGTTCCTCCGCAAAGCGACGTGCCTCATCGAGTTCTGTTATGTCGTCCGGCTTATCTCTCAGCCATTGCATCCGGGGGCCTGATCGGGCGATTTCTGATACTCGGAAACCGTATATTCGTGGCTCGTAGATCTTGCCACCTCCCAGACCAGGGGCGATGTTGCACGAGTACATGCCGTTTAGCAACGACTCTTTGTCGTCCTCGGATACGCGCGCGCCGGCTAGTACATCAGCACCTCGCTTGGTAAGATCGTATTCCGGGAAGGTGAGTAGAAACAGAGCACCGAACGTGCGTCCGAAAAATGCGCCGTCGACCGTCTGGAATCGGCTGTTGGGCGGAACGTAGACATCAAGACAAGAAGGACAGAAGAGTTTGACGGTCTCCTCGCCGGGTACATCAGATAGGCCGACTGGGAGTGTTCGTGCCTGCTCACAGTAACTACGAGGGCACACGCCAAAGTGACCAAGCTCGTACTTCTCCGACATCTGTTGAATGCCAGCTCGAGAGCAGATGAAGCGTTGGTGAATTAGCCCATAGAGCATCTCGGCTGAAGATTCTATGACGGAGAGGTCACTAGCCATACGACTGTGGTGCCGGCGTTCGCTGCTCCGTACTCTATCGACGCCTTCTATAGATTCATCTTCTTCATCGTCTTCTTCCTCGTCCTCGTCCTCGTCCTCCTCGGGTTCGACATCGAGAATCATCTAAGGGCAAAACAAACCGTTAGTGAATGGGACTTCAACCATCCGTAAAGCGGGAATACCGTGCACATACCTCCAAGGCTTCTTTATACATAGCTACTTGGGTCTGCAAACCAGTTAAGTTGAAGTCATCCTCGATGAACTCCTCTGAAACCTCTGCGAAGTATTCGTGGCCTAGCAGCGAGCAGAAGGAAGAGATCCATGACTCCGGGGTCCCTGATGACGACGACATCATAACATGACCTATGTGATATTCTTGGTTGCCCCGGGTAGAGACCAGACCCAGATGTCAGATGTTTTATGTAAGGACTTGGAGGGGCAGACAGGGCTGAATGCGGATTGCGAATCGCGATAGAGGGGCCTCGAATTCAGGGTCGTCCGGGCAGGTTGAGATACAGGAGTAGCGGACCCCGCCAATTATTGTTGGATAATATGAAAGGGGAAAAGAGAGGCTATGGCGCCTGCATGACGCGCACAGATGTGCGGCAAAGGTCCTCAAGCGCTATTGTGTATTGATGTCGGGATTCCAAAGGATGTCTGGTTTTTGTTGTTGATGATGCCTGGCCCGACTTGATGTTATTCTTAGGCCATTGAAATCAATTCCTCCCTCCATTTTTAGTGGAGGTGTTTGTGCCACTGCAAGTGGTCTGTGCGTCTTCGGCTCCTGACTCCTGGCAACGCCCCGTCCAGCCTAAGGGTTTCGGAGTCGGCATCCAACGGTGGAGTGGGGCTTCCGGTCCGATCTGTTCCAAATACCCTCATACCCCGGACTGAGAACTTTGAAGTACATATCCAAGCAAGAGATTGGGAAGGCAGCTACTTACTCGCAAGGACGAATTCACTCGTAGTCGTATATTATGACCTAAACGGGCGATATATTCAAAGAAAAATAAAGCGTTAATATACTTACGGAAACGGGATCTTCCGATATAACCCGACGTGCTGGAAAATAAGTAGTTAAGAAAAAGGAAAAGAATATTTACTAAAAACCCTAAGATATTGATTTTTAAAAGCAAATACTTTATAAAAAACTCGTATTATAATTAATAAGCTTGACTTATTTTATCCGCTTAATAACGACAAGGAGCTAGCGCTAACAATATTATTTATAAGCAGCTTTTGTTACGTAGCCACTGCACTAAAAGACTGGATTTTTAAGAGCGTATTTTATTGCGCTACTTATCTGACAGCATTTTAGTTTTAATTCGCTTATATTATCTAATTAACTTTTCAAACAAAGCCACTTTTAGCTAAATTGATTAATATTAATCTTTAAAATAATTTCTTTAATATAATGCACAAAACTATATATTTTATAATTCAGTTGTTATGACCCAACACATCTTGGCCTCCACGGACGGTTAAGACAGGGATTCTCCAATACGGGTCACGTACGCGGTTACGTAAAAAAACATTGGGATCGCTGGCGAGCCTAGCGATCCAGGGAGTATTGGGATTGCTGGCGAGCCTAGCGATTTAGGGAGTATTGGGATCGCTGGCGAGCCTAGCGATCCAGGAATATTTTTTCGGAATTATACCAGTATATAAATACGCTTATTACCTTTTATAGTTTTAAATAATACCAGTTTGTAATATAATTTGGTTACTTAAATTACCTTTAGTTATCTGTTATTACTAAACGTAATTAATATACCCGTTATTACTTAATATCTTACAGTACCCTTATTAATATAAACCCGTACAATTAGGTTTAATAATTGGTTAATTAATTTAGCCGTTATACGTTATAAGCTTTTATTTAATGGTATAGTTAAATTTTAAGTAATACTTCGAATCGTTATTATGTTAACCAGCACTTAAGTAACCGTAATTTAGAAACTTACGGTTTAGCAGTTTTAAGACAAGGTTAAAAAGTTTAAGGTTATCGTTTAATAATTTACCGATTAAATAGTAATACCAGTAGGCATTTATAAAATAAAGCTTAAAAAACTAAGATTTTACAATAAAAAAAACGTTTAAAGCTTTTTAACCCAGGCTCGGGTTTATATTCGTTTCGAAGAGCTTATCGACCTAACGGACCAAATTCTCGTTATTGCAACCTATTTAAAAGAAACGTTTTTGATTAATTCGAACTTACTATAAGAAACTTCCTAAAGAAAGGAAAATCCAATTAGGAAAAGATTACTAAGAAAATCTTCTTAATTTACATTAATTTCGAAAAAAAACTTAAAAAAAACTTCGAAAATCCAGACAAAAAACGAATTGCAGCCCAGTAAATCCTTTAATTACGTTAAAAAGGACCAGTTTCTAAATATGCTGTAAAATTTAAAAACCTTATAGCTAAAACAAGATAAATAGATAATAAAGACGATACCTTAATCGATATGTTTTATAAAAGTTTAAAGGAAAACGTTAAAAATAAAATTATCAAGTTTTTACGATTTACGATATTCGATAAATATATTACCGAAACAGTAAAAATCGATAATTAGCAGTTCAAAAGGCGATAAAAAAGAAAAAAATACTTTACCTTACAGATTAAATATTTTAAAGTTAATTAAGGAAAAAGGCGCGAAATACCTTTTACCTTTTTTGAAATAACTCCAGGACCTATGGAAATTAATATTACTTAACAACGAAACATAAACTAAGTAAAATATTATAATTATAGCAAAAAAAGGCATATCGCTCGACGATACAAAACGTTACCAAAAAACGACAAAAAAATATATTAAACCTTAATACTAAAGGGACTATTAAGGAATCCCGGTAATAACAAATAAATTAACATAATTTGCATTCGTAACGATAATAAACAGGAAAAAATACAATAAAAACTAAAAGCGGCTAAAGTCTTGTTTTAAGTAACGATTAAACGATAACGCTTTATTATAACAGGATAGTTAATAAAATATTAAAAATAAAAGGAACTTTTTATTCCTAAATTTCGCTTACGATTATAATAAAAAAAACAAAAACGGTACGAACAGTTAGAATTAAACGCATAAATTAAGGAATATTACGGTTAGGATAAGGCCTTGTTACTAGAAACGCCTAATCGACATAAGAAATTACATATTATTTACTGCAAACGAACCTATTACCTTTAATACGAAAAATAATAAAATTATATCTAACGCCGTATTATACGCATGTAATACTAAGGATTCGACTTTTAAAACCAAACCGGAAATAACCCCAAAAATTAGCAATAATACCATTACTTACGTACGATAGCATTATAAAATATTATCGACATCCTTACAACGAAAGGAAATTAGCCTAAAAGCAAAAGTTGCCCAAAAAAGGACCCGATATGTTATTATAAGGTATGCGACCATAAAACACAAAAAAAATAAGTTCATTAAATAATTATAAAAACAGGACGAAAAACCTTTAATAACCTACAATTCCAACTAATATTTATAACTAACTCCAGAAAACGATAAAAATTTCGAAAGGAAATATAATCCCGATAAGAAGATATGGCCAAATATAACGCATAATACCAATAATAATCTAACGGCTTAAATAACTAAACAACAAAAACAAACTACCTAAAAAAAAACATAATTAAACAAATCGAAAAGAACATTATTACCTTAAAACAATACAACAAATTATCCGATATACATATTATAAAACTAAAAATAACATTACAACGTTAAAAAAGGCATATTAAGCAGCTACAAACAAAGGTTAAACAGCTGGAGAACCCAAAAAATAAACGTTACCTGTAAAAAAGCCATAAGATAACAGGAACCAAGGAAGTCAATATAAACCCCTTAAAAAAGCTTTATATACGACGACAGGAGTCAACAATAACTTTATCACCTTAAAAATACGAATTGGGACATACTGGTATACCGCAATAATAAACTGCGGAACTTTAAGCACCAATTATATCACCCCGAAATTAGTAAATCAACTTAAACTGCCATAGAAGGATAAGCAGGACCCTTACATCGCCGAAAACGCCAAAAACCAGGTATTCGTTTACGACAACGGAAAAATTACATACGAAATTAATTGCCTCGAGATTATTATCCAAAAATAAATCCAGATAATTAACTTCGATATCGTTCCGTTAGGAAATTACGACATGATTTTAGGGAAACCATAGTTATATTAATATAACCCTTTAATCGATTAAAGTACTGGCCAGGTAAAGTTCGCTTTATATTCCCTTAACAAATAAATAAAATAAACAAGATCTTCATATTCGATTAATAACAAAAAAAATAACAAATATAGGCATAAAAATATAACAAAAACCTTACCACCTAAAAAAATACAATACAAAAAGAAAAAAAGGCATAACAAACGTATTCAACGTATCATAGCCATTATTCGGGCATAACTTTGCGACATAAACGAAATCTTAAAACGTTAGCCCGAAAAGCTAAAAAATAACATAATTAATATATTACCACAATATCGCAAATACAAACGATTATTTCGAAAAAAACTTGAAACGAAATTATTAAAACACAACGAATAAAACCATAAAATAGTCCTACAGGAAGGTACCTTACCTAAGTTTTATCCCATCTATAACTTTAATGTAACAAAATTATATACCTTACGAAAATACCTAAAGGACAGACTCCAAAAAGGATGGATTCGACGATCTACATCTTCGATAAGATACCTTATATTCTTTATACCAAAAAAAAACGGCAAATTACGACTAGTAATAAATTATCGGCATTTAAACAGCATTACCGTCAAAAATAAAATACCCTTACCTCTAATTACCGAAATAAAAAACCGCCTATAAAAAACCAAATAATTTACCGTTCTAAACCTTAAAAACGGGTATAACTTAATTCGAATTAAACCAGATTATAAGTAAAAAACAGCTTTCAAAACAAAATACGGATTATACGAATATTTGGTTACATTAATAAAACTTACGAACGTACTAACAACCTTTTAGCAGATGGTTAATTACATATTCCGAAAATACCTAGACATTTTCGTTATATATTATCTAAACAATATTTTGATTTTTTTAAAATCAAAAGAAATACATGCAGGATACGTTTATTAAGTTCTTTAAGCTTTACAAAATGCCAATTTATTAATTAACGCAAAAAAAAGTTAATTCCATATACAAAAAGTAAAATATTTAGGACATATCATTATTCCGGAATATATCAAGATAAACCTTAAGAAAATTACAGCAGTTACCGAATAACCAAGGCTTATTATAGTTACAAAAATACAAGCATTTATTAAATTCGCCAACTACTACCGAAAATTTATCAAATACTTTAATAAAATTACAACGCCATTATCGAATTTAACTAAAAAAAAACAAGTTCTAATAAATAACGAAAACGAAAAAAAGTTTTCCAACAAATTAAAAACGTAATTATTAGCGAACTAATATTAATTATGTACGATCCAAACCGCTTAGTTAAGCTAAAAACCGACGCTTCAAATTATGCGTTAAACGTAATAATCGGATACCGAAATAATCAAAAAATACTTTACCCAATTACTTTTTATTTTTACAAATTAAAAAAAGCGGAATTAAACTATAGTATTCCCGACAAAAAATTTATAGCTATCGTTAAGGCTTTCCGAAAATTCAGATATATACTTAAAAGAAACCTTTATCAAATTAAGGTCTATACCGATCACAAAAACCTTATCCGTTTTACCATTACGCGAAAACTTACGGGACGACAATTACGTTATACAAAAAAACTAGCTGAATATAATTTTATTATCATATACCAAAAGAGTTCGGAAAACGGAAAAGCAGACGCTTTTAACAAACAACTTAACTTAAAGAAAAAATTAGTTAAGGTTAACTACAGAATTTTCGATATTACCCCAAAAAAACATTTAAAGTTACGACGGATTACGACGATCAGGGCAGTACCCCTTAACTTATATCAAAAAATTTAACAATATAATAACAATATACTTAAGAATTAAAAAATAAATAAAATCCAAGTTTCAAAAAAACATTAGGAAAACTTGATATAAAATTTACATTAATACCTATTTTACGGACATCCAGGAATTTACAAAACCTTAAAACGACTATAACGTACTTATTACTTTCCCAAAATAAAAATAGCAATACAGAAAGTTAAAAAGCAATATAATATTTACGTTAAAATTAAAGTTTTACGATATAAACTATACGGAAAACTACAACCACTTCCAGTTTTAAAATAACCATAAAATTCGATTACCATAAATTTTATTACCAAACTTCCCTTATCCGAAAATCTAGCGACAGGAATGCATTATAACAACATTTTCGTAATCGTCGACCGATTTACCAAATTTTCCTATTTTTTTCCATACCTCGAAAATATAAACGCAAAACAAATAGTATATATTTTTTTTCGATATATTTTCAGCATACATAAGTTACTAACGGAAATTATCTTAAATAAAGGCATTACATTTACCTTTAAATTCTGGCAAGGCCTTATGGCACAGATCGGTTTAAACCACAAATTATCCAACGCATTTAAACTTTAAATAAATGGGTAAACAAAACGGTTAAATTAAACTTTCGAAACCTACTTACGATGTTATATCAACTACGAACAGAATAACTGGGTTAAAAAATTACCAATAACTTAATTGGCTTACAATACCAGCTATTACGAAAGCATCAAAATAACCCCAGCAAATGCCAATTTCGGTTTTACGCCAGAAATTTACAGGAAAATACGTAACAATAGCCCAGTTAATATAAAAGCCATTTTAACATCAGAATAACTTAAGCAGTTATACGTAAAAATAAAAACAAAACTCGAATTTATCTGCAATTAAATAAGGAAATATTATAACCAAAAAAGGTTAAAAAATTAACCTTTTCGAAAAAAAAAATGGTTTACCTAGCCACTAAAAACATCAAAACCAAACGCCCGAATTAAAAGCTAAACTTCAAATATATCGGCCCATACAAAATCGCCAAGAAAATTTTAAAAAACAATTACAAATTGGAATTGCTACCAAAAATTAAACTCTATCCAGTTTTTTATATTTCCTTACTCGAGTTAGCAAAAAACACCATTAAAGTTAATACAAGATAAAAGGACAAGGCGGAAAAAAAAGTACCAATATACGAAATGGAAAAAATCCTGCATATACGCAAAAAAAATAGATTTACCCAGTACCTAATTAAATAAAAAAAATACCCAGATTTCGAAAACATTTAAAAACCCGCCAAAAATCTTATAAACGCTTAACGTTTCTTAAGGAACTTTTACTAGCAACAACGGAATTAGAAATAACATCTCAGTTAAAGTTATCCGGGACGGCGTTAATTACGAACCAATTAACCGGGTTAAAAAACTAC
This sequence comes from Monosporascus sp. 5C6A, assembly GCA_004155035.1. Lineage (NCBI taxonomy): Eukaryota > Fungi > Ascomycota > Sordariomycetes > Xylariales > Monosporascus > Monosporascus sp. 5C6A. Next base: position 228,621 of record QJOB01000048.1, on the reverse strand, counting down.
GTCGGTATTACAGTTAAGATTTCCACGAAATTTTAACGTTTTTATTCCTACTCCTTACGTTCAAGTCGTTCTAACTTTTTAAGGTTATTAATACCTTATATTACAACCTTTATCATTTTATCATGCCACATTTTTTTGTTTTTAGATTTAACGTGTTCGAACTTTAGTTAGCTTTTCGGCTTCCATAGCAACTTTAAATTCTTCCTTTAATTTTTTATATTAAAAAGCAATTTTTTGAAGTTACGTAAGGCTAAAACCCCGTACGTTATAATTGCTTTAATTATAACGGATATACGAAAAATAACGGAAAAAATCCGTTTTAAAAACCTTGCAAACCAAGTTTCGACGTTTATAATAAAAACAGGGAATTATTTAAATAAGTGTTATAACCCAACACCTCTTGGCCTCCACAAACGGTCAGAAGCAGGGGTTTTCCAATTCCGAGTTACGTATTATCACGTGCAATAATCTAAGGATTATAAGGATCATTTTCGAGTGTAATAATCCAAGGATTATTGGGATTATTATCGAGTATAATGATCCTAGGATTATTAGGATTATTATCGAATGCAATGATTTAAGAAAATATTACATAATTTATCAGTATATAGATACGTTTATTACCTTTCATAGTTCTAAATAATACCAGCTTGTAATATAACTTGGTTACCTAAATTACCCTTGGTTATTTAATATTACCAGACGTAACTAGTATCTTTATTATTGCTTAGTTTCTTACAGTATTACTGTTAACATAAACCCGTACGACTAGGTTTAATAGTTGGTTAATTAGCCCAGCCGTTATACGTTACAAGCTTTTATTTAGTGGTACAGTTAGACTTTAAGCAATATTTCGAATCGCTATTATGTCGACCAGCGCGTAAATAACCGCAATTTAGGAACTTACGGTTTAACAGCTTTAAGACAGGGTTAAAAAGCTCGAGGTTATCGTTTAGCAACTTACCGATTAGATAATAGCACTAGTGGGTACCCGCAAAATAAAGCCTAAGAAGCCAGGACCGTATAACGGAAAAGGGAATATTTAGAGTTTCCTGATCCAGGCTCGGGTTTACATCCGCTTAAAGGGGCTTACCGATCTAACGGACCAGATTTTTGCTATTACAGCCTGTTTAAAAGGAAACGTTCTTAATTGGTTCGAATTTATTATAAGAAACTTCTTAAAAAAAGGAGAGTCCGATTAGGAAAAGGTTACCAAGAAAATCTTTTCCGCTTACATCAATTTCGAAAAAAAACTCAAAAACAACTTCGAAAATCCAGACGAAAAACGAGTTGTAACTTAATAAATCTTCCAACTGCGCCAGAAGGGACCAGCCTCTAAGTACGCTGTAAAATTCAAGAACCTTATAGCTAAAGCAAGATAAATGGATAATAAAAACGATACCTTAATCGACGTGTTTTACAAAAGCTTAAAAAAAATGTTAAAGATAAAATTATCAAGTTTTTACAACTTACGACACTCGACAAGTACATCACCGAAACAGTAAAAATCGACAATCGGCAATTCAAAAGGCGATAAAAAAAAAAACACTTTACCTTACGGGTGGAACATTCCAAAACCAATCAGGAAAAAAGGCGCAAAACACCTCCTACCTCCTTTGGAATAACTCCAGGACCCATAAAAATTAGCATTACTTAGCAACGAGATATAAGCCAAGTTAAATGTTACAATTACGACAAGATAAAACATATTGCACGATATTATAAAGCGCCGCCAAAAAACGACAAAAAGATACGTTAGGCCCCAGTACCAAAAAAACCACCAAAAACCCCCAACAGTAACAAACAAATCAACATAATTTACATTAGCGACAACAATAAACAAAAGGAAATACAGCAGGGATTAAAAGCGGCCAAAGCCTTATCTCAAACAGCAATCAAGCGATAACGCTCTGCCATAACAAAATGGTTAATAAAACATTAAAAATGGAAGAAACTTTTTACTCCTAAACCTCGCTCACAATCGCAAAAAAAAAAGCAAAAACGGTACGAACAGTTGGAACTAAACGCATAAATTAAAGAATATTACGGATAAAACGAGGCCTTATTGCCAGAAACGCCTAACCGATATGGAAAACTACATATTATCCACTATAAACGAACTTATTACTCTCGATACGAAAAATAACAAAATTATATCCAATACCGCGTTACACGTATATAACACCAAAAATTCAACTTTCAAAACTAAACTGAAAGCGACCCTAAAAACTAGCGATAATACCGTCACCTACGTACGATAGCATTATAGGATACCATCGACATCCTCATTACAAAAGGAAGTTGGCCTAAAGGCAAAAGTTGCCCAGAAAAGAACCCGATATGCCATTTCGAAATATGTAACCATAAGACATAAGAAAAATAAATTCATCAAATAGTCATAAAAGCAGCACGGGAAACCCTTAACGATCTACAATTCCAACTGGCATTTACAACCGGCTTCAGGAAACAACAAAAACTTCGAAAAGAAATACAAACCTAACAGGAAAACATAGCCCAGTACGATACGCAATATTAACAATAATCTAACAGCCCAGATAGCTAGATAATAAGGTCAAAACGCCCAAAAAAAAAACACAATCAAACAAATCGAAAAAAACATTGTCACTTTAAAACAGTACAACAAGCTATTCGATATACGCACTATAGAACTAAAAGCAACATTACGACGTCAAAAAAAGTACATTAAACAACTGCAAATAAAGGTTAAGCAACTGGAAAACCCAAAAAATAAACGTTACCTGTAAAAAAGCTACAGGATAACGGGAACCAAAAAAGTTAGCATAAACCCCTTAAAAAAGCTTTATATATAACGATAAAAACCAAAAATAACCTTATTACCTTAAAAATACGAATTGAAACATACTGGTACACCGTAATAATAAATTGCGGAACCTTAAGCGCCAATTATATTATCCCGAAATTAGTAAACCAGCTTAAACTGCTATAAAAAGATAAAAAAAACCCTTACATCGCCGAAAACGCCGAAAGTCAGGCATTTGCTTACGACAACGGAAAAATTACACGCGAAATTAATTACCTCGAGATTTTTGTTAAAGAACGAGTCCAAATAATTAACTTCGACATCGTTCCGTTAAGAAATTACGATATAATTTTAGGAAAACCATGGTTATATCAGTATAACCCTTTGATCGATTGGAATATTAGCTAGATAAAGTTCGTTTTACATTCCATCGACAAGCAAGCAAAACGAACGAGATCTTTACATTCGATTAATAACAAGAAAAATAACGAATGCAAGCATAAGGATATAACAGAAACTTTATTACCCAAAAGAATACGATACAAAAAAGAAAAAGGGCATAACCGATACATTCGACGTATTATAGCCACTATTTGGGTACAGCTTTGCGACATGAACGAAATCCTAAAACACCAGCCCGAAAAGCCAGAAAAAGACATGGCTAATGTACCACCACAGTATCGCAAATACGAGCGATTATTTCGAAAGGAACTTGAAACGAAGTTACCAAAATATAACAAATGGGATTACGAAATAATCCTCCAAAAGGGCACCTTACCCAAATTTTACCCTATTTACAATTTCAATGCCACAGAATTTCATACCTTACAAGAATACCTAAAAGATAAACTCCAAAAAGGCTGGATTTGACGGTCTATATCTTTAATAAGATATCTTATATTTTTCGTACCTAAAAAAATAGCAAGCTACGATTAGTAATAAATTATCGACACTTAAACAGCATTACCGTTAAAAATAAAACTTTTTTACTATTAATTACCGAAATAAAGGATTGCCTATAAGAAACTAAATGGTTTACCGTTCTAGATTTTAAAAACGGGTATAACTTAATTCGAATTAAGCCAGGATACGAATAAAAAACGGCTTTTAGAACGAAGTACGGACTATACGAATATTTGGTTATACCAATAGGACTTACGAACGTATTAGCAACTTTTCAACGAATAATTAACTACGTATTTCGAAAATATTTGGATATTTTCGTTATGTATTATTTAAACAACATTTTAATCTTTTCAAAATCGGAAAAAGCATATACAGGATACGTTTATTAAATTCTTTAAGTTTTACAAAACGCTAATCTATTAATTAACGCAGAAAAAAGCCAATTTTACATTCAGGAAGTGGAATACCTGGGATATATTATTATTCCGGGATATATTAAGATGGACCTTAAAAAAATTGCAGCAGTTGTCGAATGGCCAAGGCTTACTACAGTTATAAAGGTACAGGTATTTATTGGATTCGCTAATTACTACCGAAAATTTATCAAATATTTCAGCAAAATTGCAATACCATTATCGAATTTAACCAAAAAAGGGAACAAGTTTCAGTAAATTACGGAAACAAAAAAGGTATTCTAGCGGATTAAGGACGTAATTATTAGTAAATTAATATTGATTATATACGATCTAAATCGCCTAATTAAGCTAGAAACCGATTTTTCGGATTACGCATTAGGTACAGTAATCGGATACCGAAATAATTAAGGAATATTTTACTTAATTGCCTTTTATTTTTACAAATTAAAAAAAGCAGAATTAAATTATAACATTCCCGATAAAGAATTTATGGTTATCGTTAAGGCTTTCCGAAAATTTAGATATATATTTAAAGGGAATTTCCACTAAATTAAAATCTACATTAACCACAAAAACCTTACCCGTTTCACCATTATACGAAAACTTATAAAACGACAATTACGTTACGTAAAAAAGCTGGCCGAATACGATTTTATTATCATATACCAGAAAGGCTTTAAGAATAATAAAGCAGACGCTTTTAGTAAGCAATCTGACCTAAAGGAAAAGTTAATTAAAGTTAATTATAAAATTTTCGATGTTACCTTAAAAGGATATCTGAAGTTACAATAAATTACAATAATCAAGGCAGTACCCCCCGACCTATATCAGAAAATTTAATAATATAACGACAATTTACCCAAAAACTAGAAAATAGATAAAATCCAGGTCCTAAAGGAACATTAAGAAAACTTGATATGGAATATACATCAATACTTACTTTACGGACATCCAGGAATCCACAAAACCCTAAAATGCTTTTAACGTACGTATTACTTTCTTAAAATAAAAACGGTAATACGGAAAGTTAAAAAATAATGTAATATTTGTACCAGAACTAAAACTTTACGACATAAACTATACGGAAAACTGCAACTACTTCCAGTTTTATAACGACTATAGGATTCGATTATTATAAATTTCATTACCAAACTTCCTTTGTCCGAAAATCTAGCGACAGGAGTATATTATAACAGCATTTTCGTTATCATAAATCGATTTATAAAATTTTCTTATTTTTTCCATACTTTAAAAATACAAACGCAGAACAAATAGCGTATATATTTTTCCGATATATCTTTAGCATACATGGATTACTAATGGAAATTATCTTAAATAAAGGTACTATATTTACCTTTAAGTTTTGGCAAGGCCTTATAACATAAATCGATCTGAATTATAAATTATCCAGCGTATTTAGACCCTAGACGGATAAACAAACGGAACGTTTAAATTAAACGTTTAAAATTTATTTACGATGTTATATTAATTACAAGCAGAACAATTAAGTTAAAAAGCTACCAATAACCCAATTAACTTACAATACCAGCTATCATAAAAATATTAAGATAACCCCAACAAATGCTAATTTCGGTTTTACACCAAAAATCTATAAGGAGATACGCAACAATGGCCCAGTTAATATCAAGGCCATTTTAACATTAAAACAATTTAGGCAGTTACACGCAAAAATAAAAACAGAACTCGAATTTATCCGTAATTAAATAAAAAAATATTACAACCAGAAAAGGCTAAAAAAATTAACCTTTTCAGAAAAAAAGATAGTTTACCTAACCACTAAAAATATCAAAACTAAACGCCCGAATCAGAAACTAAACTTTAAATATATCGGCCTATACAAAATCGCCAAAAAAATCTCGGAAAACAATTACAAATTGGAATTACCACTAAAGATCAAACTCCATCCAATTTTTTATGTTTCCTTACTCGAATTAATAACGGACACCATTAAAGTTAACACAGGATAAAAAAACGAAGCGGAAGAAGATGTATTAATATACGAGATGGAAAAAATCCTAAACATGCGCAAAAAGGATAGATTTACTTAATACCTCATTAAGTAAAAAAAACACCCGGATTCCGAAAATACCTGGGAACCCGCCAAGAATCTCATAAACGCCCAGTGCCTTCTGAAAAACTTTCACCAGCAACAACGGGATCAAAAACTGCGTCCCAATTAAAGTCGTCCGGAACGGCGTCAACGGTAAACCAATCAATCCGGTCAAAAAGCTATATCCCTATAACTAAACCTTCATCCTATTCCCCCGTTTCTTCGCGTTCTAATCGTTCTAATTCCTTAAAATTGTCGATACCCCGCGTTACAGCTTTTATCATTTTTTCATACCACATTTTTTTTTGTTTACGGAAATAACGGAAACGAACGTTCACCTAATCTGCCTCTTTTTCGGCAGCCTCCAGCTTTAACTCCAACTTCCGGTATTAGGCGGCCACCCTCTATAACTGCTCGGAACTCAGGCCTTTAACGTTATAATTAGCCTAGTTATACTTAATACAAAACGAACAACGAAACGAATCGTTCTCGGATAACTTACATTCCAGTTTGCGGGACTTGTAAAAAAAAACAAGGCGCCATATTAATAAAATTAATAAAAACGGCGGAAAAAAAATTGTCGCGTTACGCAGCTTTTTCTTTTAAAACGGGTTTGGCGCGTCTCTATATTTTGTTAACCATGTTTCCGATAATAAAAAAGCAAGAACTTACAATCTTCGGAACGAAAATTTCGGAAGGGAAAAATCGTATTATAACCTAACACCTTTTGGCCTCCACAAACGGTTAAAAGCAGGAATTCTCCAATTCCGAATTACGTATCATTACGTGCAATAATCTAAAAATCATGGGGATTATTTTCGAATGCAATAATCTAAAGATTATTAGGATCATTATCGAATGTAATAATCCTAAAATCATTAAGATCATTATCGAATACAATAATCCAAAAAAACATCACATAATTTATCAGTATATAAATACGTTCATTACCTTTCATAATTTTAAATAACACCAGCTTGTAATACAACTTAATTACCCAAATTACTCTTAGTTATCTAATATTACCAAACGTAACTAATATCTTCATTATTGCTCAGTTTCCTACAGCACCACTACCAACATAAACCCGTACGACTAGGTTTAATAGTTGGTTAACTAGCCCAGCCGTCACAATAAGACCCAAAAATATAACGGAAAACAAACTGTTACATTATTCGACTTTTACCTTAAAAAAGATTTGACAGGTTTCTGAATTTTGTTAACCATTTTTGCACTAAATAACAAAAAAGAAAAAACTTATAATCTTCGAGACGAAGATTTGGAAAGGAAGGAATCGTGTTATAACCTAACATATCTTGGCCTTTACGGACAGTCAAAACAGGGATTTTCCAATACGGGTTACGTATGCGGTTACGTAAAAAAATATTGGGATCGCTGGCGAGCTTAGCGATCCAGGAAGCATTAGGATCGCTGGCAAGCCTAGCAATCCAGGGAATATTGGGATCGCTGGCAAACCTAGCGATCCAGGAATATTCCTTCGGAACCACACCAATATATAAATACGTTCATTACCTTTCATAGTTTTAAATAATACCAGTTTGTAATATAACTTGGTTACCTAAATTACCCTTAGTTATTTGTTATTACCAAATGTAACTAATATACCCGTTATTACTTAATATCCCACAGTACCCCTGCCAACATAAACCCGTACAACTAGGTTTAATAGTTGGTTAACTAGCCCAGCCGTTACATCAGTTTAAAGAAATTTAAACATTAAGTTTCTTTTAATTCTTATTATAAAACCTTATATAATATTAGTACTAAATAATAAATAAACAAAGTAGCATAGCTAAAATAATAGCAAAATTGGTCCGATTATTAGTTTAGGCCTGCTATTGCCATAAAGTGTTATATTTATTGCTTTTCTATTATAAATATATTTTTAATCTAAATACAAGATTATTATTTGAATTCTTTTTATCATTACTAGATATAACTTATTATGTTGTTATTTAGATATTTTAAAACTTTCGTTATAATAATTTATACGAATAGATATAATACTTAATTAACTAGGTTAAGGAGAATTGTCCTATCCATTTATATCTCTCTTTCTAGAACCTCACAATAATTAGAAAATAACAGACGAATGTTTTAGTCCGTAACGCCATCTAGCCGCTTGTAACGAACCTGTCATACATCCACCTGGAGGTATGAGCAGTATCCGAAAGAGGGTCTTGATTTGCAGGTAACAATAGCACGATGAGTGATTCAGGGGTGTGTTCGTTAAAGAGATTTGCGGACTCTTCCCTCAACCAGAGAACAGCGCCTCTGATTGAAGGCTTAGATTGATAGCTTAGGAGCGAAACTATTCAGAGGCTATCTACATAGGAAATGGTTCATTATATATCCATCGTTGCGACAGTGAGTGTGTCGTGGATCTGTATGATCTGTGTGATCTGGCTCCCAGATCACCCAGATCAAGCAGATCACCAGGAAAGCCAAGCTTCCCTGGCCGAGGTTTAGCCGTGACAGCCTCACGCTAGGTCCCAAAGGTCAGTCCCTTCGAGACAGGAACCCCCGTTCCTGTAACACCGCTACGTTTTTCAATCCTCACATTACTCCTAGGCTGTATGCTGCCTTGGCTATATCAAGCCACCAAGCATAAATAGTTAGATATTTCCACAGTGTTACCGAGGAAAGACCTCCAGCAGGGGGCCACGCCAATAATGTCTTAATACGAAAAGGGTTTACTTGGTCAACATTAGCACGAACGTCAAGCTGGTAGCCTTGCCATCACACGCACGCAGCTATATCTGGTACGCTATGCTACACAACAAACGGATACTGTTAGCTTAGCGTCACAACGTGCTGTAGTGTGAATTCTAGAGTCAAGAAAAGTTGTAAACAATCTAGGTGGTAGAGAAATTTTGACACACTTAACGGGTATTTTATGGGTCCTCACCGTGTCAATATTTCTTACTATCATCTTGGCAATGCTACGGCAATGCATATATTGGCATCGGTATGTCAGCTGAATCCTAAAGAGCACGCACTTGGGTGCGTCCAGGCACACACACGCCGACCCAATTCTAGGGTGTGACTCCGAACAGGTGGACACACTGCACCTCCTTGACAAAAGTTGGAAATCTAGTGACGTTCACGAAGCCCGTCAGCTGTGTCTAACACTCGTTTCAGGGTATCATGACGGACTATCGAGGTTTACCCTCATTTACCCCAAGCCGAATGCCAGCTGAATAGGTGGCACCCCCCAGGTTACGTAGCTTCGACCCACCTTCTGGGCTCTTTCGTACGTATATGATGGGACTTAGCCCTCGGGTAGTTAGGAAGAGACAGGCATGAATGATCGTTATATTCACTACCTATGCTGCGAGCCACCTGCTAAATTTGTGTCTTCTGTCTTTCTCTGTGCCACCCAATTCTATAAGCGTAACCCCTTTTCCTGACGTCGAACGACCGATACTACTACAGATTTCTCCCACTTACCCATCCTTCTATCCACCCGTCGCTTTTCTTCCTCTTTAAACATAATGACTGAGGTTAAGGATGTCCTCGGGGAGTACCCTCTTTCTCGAGATTTCGTGGATTTTAATAGGCATGTAATTTTCCATCGCAACCTCTCTGCAGGCAAAGCAAGCTAATCGAGAACAAAGGCTCAATCTTCAACACTACCTCTGGAAAGACATCTTTGGGTATACCCTGCATCCTAAGATTCCACGACATCCAAAAGGTTTGAAGATTGCAGATGTCGGCACAGGCACTGGGTATTGAGACCCTCCCAGTTTGATATGAAGTACTTTTGCTGATAGTCTTAAGGATATGGCTCCTAGATCTGTCATCACAGCTAGATCCATCTGCGGAGCTTTGCGGTTTCGATACCGATATAACCCAAGCCGGACCAAAGGAATGGCTTCCTGCAAATATTTCGCTCAGGGAATGGAATGCATTCACTGACGTACCGGATGACCTGGTATCGAGATTCGACATCGTGAACTTGCGCCTTTTCAGTTTCATCATCGTAGATGATCCAAGACCTGTATTGCAGAACCTCCTCAAACTATTAAGTACGTATCTTTCATCCCTTCTTCGAGGACTCACACGGCTAATGCATCTGTGCGCTATGTCTAGAGCCTGGCGGGTATTTACAGTGGAGCGAGGTAGACGTTGAATCCATGCGGATCGAAACGAGTGCACCTGATGTGCCTACGGACTACTTAGTAAAGCTTTGGGATGAGACTATGCCGAGAGGCAGCCGGGTGGTGCCCACATGGGTAAAGTCATTGCCACAAATGTTTCAAGAGGAAGGACTAGTAGGCGTTGAGGCAGACTGGAAAGTAGGGGAACGCCATACAGGCCTAGCAATTCACTGGTGCAGCCTACACATAAAAGCGATGATCGGTGCTAGGCTGCGATCAACCAATCCGGTGAAGGCGTCAGAAATCGATACCTTTCTTCATGGGGCTGAGATGGAAACAAGAAAGGGGGCCATGTATTCGTACGACAGGGTGAATGTGATTGGCCAAAAGCCAGGTGTGTAGCCATTGAAACAGGACTCCCCCGTAAATGCTGGACTAGGTGTGGTTGGGGGGAAAAGGGGGGGCAGAGGGAGGTCTCTTGGACATGGAATGTATGATATTTCGTACCAGGGCTACGTCTAGTGTGGGTCGATGCGCGCACATACGTAATATGCCGGTTCCTATGTCACTTAAAGTAACAGTGGCTTGGATAATAAACGATTCATGCCTACGCAAGTACCTGTAGGTCTGCTGTCCTACCTGGCACGGCCCGCCTTAGCCTCTCACGTCATTGCCTAAGTGGTAGTATTTAAGTTCATTTCCCCAGCTATTAGACGTCCAGTCTTGTCTTTCTTGTCATCTCCCACCGCGTTAGGATACCATCACGCGGTTTTTTCAGATGCATGTCGTTGAACCAGAAACCTGTTGCGGTCCTGCCAGGAGCCTGGACCGCACCTGCCGCATAACCAGAGCCCGTCACCGCCTTGAAAACAGAAACTTTCACAGTCTATGCCCCACATCCACCACGCAGTAACAGCAACCATCCTCCCGATTCTTTTTTCGAAGCTGGCGCCGAAGCTGTTCCTCAAGTAGTGAAGGCCCTTGTCAAAGACGATGATAGCAAAGAAGTCATTTTGCTGAATGTACTCGTACGGTGGTGTCATGGGCACCAACGCCGTCGCGGGGCTCGCTCGTAGAGACCGCCAGGAAAACCTGAACGGCGGTGTCGTCCATCTGATATACGCCGCGTTCTTCATGCTCCTCGAAGTCCAGAGCATTCGAAAATTGTACGAGAGGGCGGCCTCCCAAGGACGGACTCGCTCGTCAAGTTCGAAGACGATGGCGCATGGTTCCCAGCCGATCCTGTCCGGCTCCTCCGTCACGATCTGGAACCCGTTGACCAGGAATGTAACGGCCGTGTAGGGTTGTGTCTTACCCTTCCGTGGCAGTCGAAGTCGACTCACCACTCCTCGCGCGATATAATTGACGTCGGCTCCAATATCAATCAAAGCAGTATACCTGTCGTTCCTAATTCGTACTTTTATTGTAACTTTCTGTCGTTTATTGCTCCTGCTGTTATGTATAAAGCCTTTTTAAAAGGTATCTATCTGCTTCGCTGTATTTCGCCAACTTAAGGTTCCTTTATAAATTATACCTGTTTTTAGAGTAATTTTGGATTCTCGAATTTTTAACTAAAAAGCAAGAAAGGGAATCGAAAATATAGTTTATACGTGTCGCAGAATAGGGGTCACTTGCTTAGTCATCAAGGCCCAGGGCACTCCGGAAGAAAGCTTCCGGGGCTCCCACAAGTATATATAGAGCTTCCTAGTCACTGCTCTCTAGAGCTAGAATCATCCATGACAACTTACACTTCCCACACTCTATGCACACGTTCCTCGCGATCTACCTAACTATGACAATACGTTATGGTTATTCTATTTAGGTTTATTATCGCGGAGTGCTAATTAGTGTCCAGCTCGGTTATGTGGCATGTTATGCTTTAATCGAAAGGTATATATTTCTTTGCTAGGCCATATAAAAGCAGTACACTTGGTAAAACGCTGCGTAATTAGTTGAATATAACGACAGAACTAATGTCTCCTATATCTCCCTTATATCTGACAGCAGTATAAGAAATGATGCAACAGCTGTGCGACTAAAGGTGAGGCTACCCTGAAGGAAGTAATGAGGGTACCCGGGAGAATTTAGTATGTGAAAGTGCGCAGGGTAGACTCGAGTAAGAATGGAGGAAATCTCAAGATGTGTCGTTAATGCGTCTGTTTCGCTATATATAAGCTATGGACTTCCTATAACAGCGAGGGGAAAGCAGGGCTATATATATTCGTAAATAACCACATTATTAAGCAGATCATGTCCTTATTAATCTATTGTTTCTATTATTAACCATTCACCGACCGAATGGTTAATAATAGAAAAGTGTGGAAGAACGCGTAACCAAAGTGCAAGATTTAGCCATGAATTCAGCCCCTTATTCAGCTTCTTCGAAAAGGGGTGTGAGGACCCACTTTTCCTAGAAACAGCCATACCTCAAAAATGGGCCTGACCCTGAGGAGGTAACCGTATGCCGCCTCGTTAGCTCGTAACGGGGAATTTGGGATTTGGTTGGATAATTTTAACGTTATGGAATGGCACTTAAGTGACTTAGAATAACCGGAGAACAAGCCAGAAAGAGGTCTGAGCTCACTGAGGTAAAACCTCGGTCTTGCTCGGTGCTCTGTTATGGTGGTATGTAGGGCATAGGACACTGGGAGGACCATATGCTATATCGAGTGCGATCTATGGGACTGTCGAGTTGCGAGGACTAATGCACTTGAATATTCAAACTTGCACTGGGAAGATTTTTCAATAGTAACGTTATCTCATCTAACTTCCTATACTGCGATACCTGTCCAAGACCTATCGAACCTGAGGGTACTAGGGAAAGTCTTCTCCACAAAGCGTTTTGTGTTGACAGGCTCCACGCCACCTAGGCGCCTCGGATTTTCCTTTGCGCATGCTCGGGCCAAGCCGGGAAACATTGGTACCTTAGCCGGCTTGCGGTTCCCTTTCAACGTTCTCTGGAACGGCAGGGGGCCATGCGGGATTCTTTCCGACGGAGCTCTTTCCAATGGTTTGTTGTCATAGCAGGTTCCCCGTTCCTGACCCTGCTTGCGGGATATCTGCCATATCATATCTTAACGTAGCATTGGCGCCAAGACCCTGTAGGAAAACCCCCAGCGATTGATGGGTTGCTGCCGATCGAAGCTTGGCAATCTGGGCTATGGTTGACGGAATCAATTCATCTGTAACCTCGATTACCATTCCGTCCTGCAAGCTCAATAGACTATGCGGAAGACCAGTAAAAGTGTCGATCGTCATTCGCCGGAACGCCGGCCCCCATCTCCCAGCCTAACCCATGGCAATGCGGCGATTCAACTTCCAGCAATCAGAATAGGCATAATGAGGCTTGGCATGCGGAGGAAAGAGCGTATGAGGAAGCTGGGTTCTAGATGCTAGCCATTATCACCAGGTGAAGTTTTCATACATAATATGAGGCGTAGGAGCTCCCCATTGTGATCCTTCTTGGGTCTCTGCACCGGAAAAAACGTCAACAGCTCTTATCGAGAGATCCAGTTTCAATGTCCCGTCAACACTTGACATTGGTCTCCGCCCTGTTAGGGTTGGCGGCTGCTCAGAAGCCCGGTGACACGCCTGATGTCCACCCCAAGCTCATAACACAACGGTGTACTGTGCAAGGCGGTTGTGTCGACGCTACCAACTACATTGTGTTGGACGCCCTGGCTCACAATGTCCACCAAGTTGGCACTCAGTATGGCTGCGGCGAGTGGGGCAACCCGCCCAATACCACAGCTTGCCCTACGAAGGAGGCATGTGCGGAAAACTGTGTGATGGAGGGTCTCACGGACTACACCACTATGGGTATCATCGCTGAGGGTACTAGCTGTAAGTGAAATTTAGAAGTTGCATCACATCCTGAACCTTCGCGATGAGCATACCTTTACGAAGCCATTGCGATATGCATAAGCTTTGTCAAGCATAGCTTGGCCTCTTCTTCATCCTTTATACCACTTAACTACATAGAATCCGCTGACACTCTATGCCGCAGTGACCTTGCAGCAAGTTCTCGGCGGCAGGGTGGTAAGTCCGCGAGTATACCTCCTTGACGAAAGCAAGGAGCAATACGAGATGACGAAATTCACGGGCGCCGAGGTGACTTTCGAAGTCGATACCACGAAGCTTCCCTGTGGGATGAACAGCGCTCTGTACCTCTCCGAAATGGTGGCGGACGGCGCCAAGAGCGAGTTGAACCCCGGCGGAGCTCCTTGGGGAACCGGATACTGCGATGCTCAATGCTACACCACACCCTTCATAAATGGCGAAGTGAGTAGAATATCTCCTCCTACTACAATCCACATCTATCCCTGAACAATGTTGACTCGAAACTCTTAGGGGAATATCGAGGGATACGGAGCTTGCTGTAACGAAATGGACATATGGGAAGCTAACTCCCGGGCTGCCCACATCGCCCCTCACCCCTGCAACGTCACGAGTGCATACCTCTGCGATGGCGAAGAGTGCAAATCTGAGGGTGTCTGCGACAAGAGTGGTTGCGGCTGGAACCCCTATAGAGTCGGTCAACCAGACTACTACGGACGTGGCGAGGAATTCGACGTTGATACCACGAGACCATTCACAGTCGTCACTCAGTTCCCGGCCGACAGCGAGGGCAAACTAGAATCCATCCACCGTATTTACGTGCAAGATGGGGAGATTATCCGGGCCGAGGTCGTGAACAAGGAAGGACTCCCTAAGGTCAACTATTTGAATGATGAACTCTGTGCCGCCACTGGATCGGAGAGGTTCATGGATCTGGGTGCGATGGCCGGAATGGGCGAAGCTATGACCCGAGGCATGGTCCTCGCCATGAGTATCTGGTGGGATGAAGGTGGCAATATGCAGTGGTTGGACGGGGCAGCTGCCGGAGCCGGCCCCTGCAATGCAACCGAGGGCAACCCAGGTGTGATTCGGGTTATTGAGCCGAACCCTGAAGTGACCTTCAGCAATATCAGATGGGGGGAGATCAACTCGACTTTCCGGGCTACTCCTGTGAACCGCACGCGAGGCCTGCGCAATGCGTACCGCAGCGCATCTACTCGGCTGTTCTAGGTAGCCTCGTGGCAATTAGGTTTTTCTAGCTCTTACATGCGTTAGACTTGAGACTAAAGCTGTATATATTGTATATATTGGACATCGCCATCCGTCGTCTTACGGGCTGGCTATTGACTTAAGTCGAGTAGGGGGTCCCCCGCATTGATTTGACTCTTGATTCAGGTGTTATAACCGTAGCGAGGTCACGAGCCCTTCAGCGAATAGCGAACTAATGCCGCTGAAAAGGGGCAGCTTTCTAACGCCTGGCGTAATGCTGCGACGTGTAGGGAGGGGGCTATAGCCAATATCGAGGCACAGACTCTTGCGACCACGAATATCGGACGATCCCTCCACCGGTTGGTTCCATGATATCTGAGTTATCGAGATCCCCATTGCGGCCATCTAGGTCTTCGGCAACATACTTAGGTTAGGCGACGTTTCCCAGGTAGCCCCGTAAGATTATCAATACTGTTTGTACCAGTAATTTTCCTGTCGGGGGTCCGCTCAAAACAGGAATTGAATCTCCCTGCTCGGTCCGCAACAGAGTGTGCATACCGGTCAGGCCGGTAGAGCCTACAGGATGTGGCCAGTAATGAATGCAGGCTATGTCTTAGTGTAGGTACCTCATACTTTATACAATAAGGGTATAGACATGACAACACCGCAGGGGAAACGTTTTGATCTGTTTAAGCATGAATAAAGAAATTCGTGCCGATGCTCATGTCCATACTACCGACAGTAGGCGACATTGCAAGACGGAATATAGAACCGGCACCAGCGACTATGTGCATGAAAGACCAAAAGCAGTAGGATGACACGCACAACCACATACAGAGTTCATGGGTAGGTCATTACCAAGTCCCAAAGCATTCAAGCAGACTCGAGGGATGTGCAGATACTAGTATCTCACGGACATACCACGAACTCGCCGCTCACTTAGTGCAGTGACTCGACCGGAGCTTCAATGATGGAGCAAGCAAGCTGTGGGGAAGCATCTTAATTGTGTGACCCAAGCCTAAGCTCCGAAACTGAAGGCAAATTGCCTCGACGAAATCTTTTACCCTGCGTCCATCTTGAAATCAGCTTCCCATGCTTGCGCCTTTCCGCCACAGCTGCTACATGAAGCCTGTTCCAGCAGCATGCAAATTCTGACTTACTATCTCTCTGGATGTCACTCTCCATTTCTGAGCAGATAGTTGTTGCTGATCACTTTCAGCATCTGCCGTCTTTCATGCTCTTGAAGACTAATCCCTCGCAAGGCTTCCAGTTGATCCCTCGCCCCTCCGCGCGCTTAAGAAGGGCGTCGTGATTCTTAGCGATAGCGCGAAGGCTAACGTAGCCGTTTACCGGCACATGCTTCAATTGCAGCTTTCCCGCAGCTACTCCGTTCCCTCGGGCACAGAGGGATCTGCTCATCAAGATTGGATGTTCGGAAGACGAAGAATTGATGCTGGCGATCGCCAAAATATTCTCGACTCTGCGAAATGACCGATCTGCACAGCTCGCCCTGGTTGCGATGTTTCTGCTGAGCTCCGCAAGATTTCTTGGAAGTCCATTGTGGAAAGCGACCGGCCGGAATTTGCCCTCAGAGACCTCAGAAAGGGTCGTGCTTGGGAGCACATACCAACACGCTCTTCCTTCCAAATCGGCTGTTGAATCCCCCGGCTGGAGGGGTGTGACTTGTACCATTGAGAGTCCTTGCGAACGAAGTATACCGTCATTGACAAGCCATCCATCTTGATCGACTCCTGGTAGATAGCAGTTTTGTACTTGGTGGTGAACAAGTTGGGGCAATTCCGAATCCTCTCGATGTCGGTCTTCGGGATAAAAATGGGCGGCTGACCTAGAGAACGCTTTACCTCGTCTAGAGTAAGCTTCCACTGCTTCACTCCCAGCCTTTCCTCAAACGACATCGCCATAAGTTGCTCGACGGCCTCTCATGTGGTACCTCATTTCCCCAGCTCTTCCAGAGCGTTGATAATCTCGCTGAACTTCGACAATGACATGATCAGGCCCTGCGAGATGGGATGTTCCCACCATAGTCCATTTCATGTGGAAACCTTGTTAGCTTTTCCTTTTAATAAAGCCTCTTAGGAAAGCGGAGGGCTGCTCTATAATTAGCCTGTAGGAATCGGTCAACCTCGAAAAGGAGTATCGAACCTCGGACTTTGTGCTCGTCTGGTTTCACGGCGCAGGTCCATCCCACTAGTAGCATGGCTGACCACATTAACTAGTTACGTACTCGGGAGGGCCGCGATGAGAATCGTGGGCCGGATTTATCGCGTCGCGTACCCGGAGTAGTGTAATCTGTATGACAACAATCAGGAGGATTCTGTATGCCGCTAAATATCTGGTACATTCGCGCGGTACGTCTACGACTACCATTGGAGCATGAAAACTACTGAGTTTGACGTCACGAAACTTGTGTCAATACGGTGAGGCTTCTCTTGTTACAGGGTCGCGTTGCTATACTATTACTCCCCATCTTAGAGATAACTGGCAAAATATGCAGGTGCCTCATGCTAACTCGCTCATCCATACTCAGCAATCGCACAAAGGCCAATATCGACTCTCGGGCATACCGCGGTGCCTGTGGACACTAGGAAGGGCCGCCAGTCGTATGTGTCAAGGGACGCTCAAACCCTATTATAATACAGCGGCCTTTGTTAACCTGATCATTCAAGACCGGTTCCAGTTATGGGCCATACTATCCGCTTTTCAGAAGCACCTCGCAAGCCGTGTTGATCATATCCTAAAGATAGATGACGTATGCTGAAGGGTACAGCATCGAAGGTGGTAGCGCCGAGTGTACGGGTAATATCTCGTTAGTTTCCTGTCCAATCGGCTAATTTGAAAGAAAACAACTAGAGCGGAAATTTGCATTGCCACTTTTATATACCCTAAAACAGGCGGCAGTTGGTCCAGGGGCCTGGCCGGTTTTTTCGTCAAAATGGGGAGAACTTTAGCCGGATTACTATATCGGGCGAGTCAGCCTTGTCGTTCGGTGTTATGGAGGAGCCTGTACGAGGCCTCAGAAAATATTTTAATGACTACGCGCGCTCTCCCACGGTTCTCTCCTGAAGATATCCTTTCCGTAACTCTCCTCGTAAGCTAAGTTTAGTTAACAAGCCGGAAACAGTCCAGATGCAGTTGAAAACCCAAGCCTTCGCTTTGGCCTTCGCGGCTGCCCCTTCCACTGCTGTAGCGCAGTTTGCGACAGCGGCTATGTTGCGTTTCCAGTGCTCTAAACTCGTTATCGAGCGTCTCGACCCTCTGGTTACCCCGGGCCTAGTCCAGTCCCCGCACATTCACCAGATTGTCGGTGGTAATTCCTTCAACGCTACTATGACCCCCGTCGAGTACGACCTTGTTGGAGAGTCAACCTGCACAACCTGCTCGTTTAGCGAAGATTTCTCGAATTACTGGACGGCCAATCTTTACTTTAGAGCACGCAATGGAACCTACAAGCGTGTGCCTCAGATGGTCAACTTGGTATGACGAGGTTGCTATTTGATATACCATCTTCCGCTAAATTCTCACTCCTAATAGGGCCTACAAGGAGAAGAGGGCATGACGATATATTACATCCCGCCATATGACGGCGTTACTACTGTTACCGCCTTCGCTCCGGTAAATTGAACTCTCTACTCTAGCTACTTGCAAGCATTTATTGATAGGCAATAGGGATTCCGTATGCTTGTCGGTGATGCTGAACTCCGCCAGGCCGAAGGCCAACAGAGGCAGCTTTGTCACCGTTGCTATACAACCGTTGAGCAAGAGCCATTCGGCGGTCCTCCCTGCGTTGACGGCTCTGGGATGGTAAGTAGTAGAGTCTTCTTCTTCGCCGGGCGCTTATCCAATACGAATGTCTACGCTCGGACGAGACGCAAGTTGTATCGAGATGAATCTTTACTCTCTCCAGGCGCTACTTGATAACCTCGGACCTAGGCTAATCTTACATAGGACACTGCTGCATTACCTCCACAGGCTTGCGCTGGAGGCATTCGAGCAACAATCACCTTCCCGACGTGAGTCAAAATCCGCTCCCAGCCAGGCGTCTCGACCTCTTGTGCGCACTATTCTAAGAACTTGTAACTGACACTCCTTTTATCTAGTTGTTGGGATGGAAAGAACTTGGACAGTCCTGACCACAAGAGCCATGTGGCGTACCCTGAGAGCGGAACATTTGAGACGACGGGCCCTTGCCCAGCTAGCCACCCCGTCCGATTGCCTCAGGTCATGTATGAGGTGATGTGGGACACGAGGGAATTTAATGACCCATCGATCTGGCCAGAAGATGGCTCACAGCCATTTGTTTACAGCATGGGTGACTCGTGAGTTCCGTCCCTCACTCCCATAAGCCTGAAGTGTCCATTAGCGAATGGTTACTAACGTAGTGATACCCCCTAGCGTTGGATACGGATGGCACGGTGATTACGTGTTCGGCTGGGAAGGCGACGCCCTCCAAAGGGCTATGGACGCTAGATGCTTCGGTGACCGCTGCAGCGAGCTCAAAACCCAGAGTCCCGAGAAAGCCACTGCTTGCAAGAAGGAACAGACGGTCACGGAAGACGTCGAAGGATGTGAGTGAATCCACAATCAGGACCCCCTAACACAGTTTTCCAACTAAACGGCTCCTTATAGGGCTCGATGAACTCCCACATGAGGTAAGGTAAAGATAATGCAAGATGTCTGGGAACACGTAGATTTGTGATGTAATCTCTCACAACCTTATTTATGGACACTTTAAAGAGCCTCTAGACTAGACTGTTCACCCCAATTGATACTTCACAGGATGGAATAGAGTCGCTACGAGATTGCCGTATATGCCCACGAGGCGTGATAGATGCAAATGGATGAAGATTGAAAACTATCGGTGTCGTCTTCAGAAACACTAGCCTTCTTCCTTTCTTTCCCCTTTTTCATAATATTTCCTCACGAGAATCGACGACAAGAAGCGAGCGACCTGCCAGAACAAGGGCAAGACTTGGCGAAAGGAATCAAGGAAAAAATACCGACACAATCTAAGCATATGTGATATCACCCCTATCCAGGAGTCATATAAATCCCCGCTGTGATGCCTCAGGCGTCGCCCCCTAGTAGCTCAGGGTCCATAAAGTGCGACCAACTGGTCGCTGAAGTCATGACAGCTTGGGTGTCGCCGTCATCAACACGAGTGCTATTCACCATAGCTTCGTGTAACAGGTTGCAAAGCTCTTCCCTAAATGGCTTTGGCTGTTGATCAACCTGACCGCTGCGTGACAGAGTTAACTGATGAACCCTTTGAAACTTCACTGGGGCGAGGATATCAGTTACATTGCCCAATTTATACCGCCCGGGGCGCAACAAGAGCTGCCTCTGTAGCCTGATACAGTAGCCACCCGTCGTCCACGAATGATGTGCCAGGGAGGCGACCGACAAGTGCATTGCAGGCGGCTTTACCCCAATATGCGAGATATCCACAGTCGGCGTTGGAGCCGTCAGAATGCGATGCACCCGTGCTGGATAGTCCCCAATATCAATTGAAGACCCTTTCTTGAAGTACTTGTGAAGCCACCCAGGTGGGTCCAAACGGCGGCTCAATTGTCCTTTGCCTGGAGGATGGGCCACCCTGCCCCCTTCAACTTCTGCCCAATACGGCTTTCCATTCGCGTCAAAACCCTCGTGCTGAATTCTCCAGACTGATTCTGGGCTGGCATAATGGGGCTGAGCAGATCCGTTTTTCGGAAAGGCATTGGTTATGGCTGCACCGGTAGCCAGCAGTTGGATAGTTTAGACTGAATGAGTCAACAAGAGAAGGTCTCTTCATAAGAAAGAATATGCTTACACCGCGTCTTCAAGAGACGTCGTAGAAAACATTGATGTGGATCAATATCAATGGAAAGTGGCAATTAATTTGTGGTATTAACGGCAATGTGTTGTACTAGCTGTCGTTTCGGATGATGGTGATGATGGTGGTGATGCTGTGAGCTAGCAAACCCATTCTATGCGGTCGTTGGGTCAATTTATCCATAATTCTGGATGGGCAAAGATATTAACGTCTTCCCTGAAATCTGAGTTTAAACCCCTAGTGTGATGAGGTAACAGGAACATGTTAGACGGCGACAATGCCATTGATCGACAGCATCTCCTCGGTGTAGCTTATTCGAAGACATGGCTGGTTTATAAGTAATTACAATAGTGACGTATGCCTCCTCTTGGAATGGTAGGCTTTAGAGAGCATTTGCGAGCCCTTGGTGGGAGCAGAGTCGATTTACGCGCCGCTCCGGGTTTGACGTGACTATTATTTCGAACCACTTGGCATTGGCCTCTATTAACTGAGCTTGAGATTCGGACCCTAGGAGTTCACTGCTTTACACTTGCGGCTTCTTAGAAAGGGGGTTTGCGTGTATGACAGGCAATCTACGGAGGCGGTAGTAACATGCTTTGGCCAATCTAAAGCCTAGAGTAATCTTGTTTTATTTCTTTAATATATACAATAAGTTAAATTAATTCCATAAATACCACTGTATATTTGAGTTTTATTTTAGCTTCATACTAATATTGGTATTTTCTAAAGGTTTTATAATCGTTTTATAATATTAATGAAATAAAGTTTAAAAATATAACGGTCGCGTATTTTAAGTAATACTTATCAATATTTAAGTCTTCAATGCATTCTTTATATATTATTTGAAGCCCAATATATACATCTATTTTTGTTATTTTAATGTTTTATTTTCAAAACCCAGCGATTGCGCGAGATTTGGCCTTTAAAGGGGAGTGATCTCCAAAGGGGGGTGACCCACACTAGTATAGAGGCTAGTCACGCAGTCCACGTGACCTGGCGTTCACAGTCAATTCTTCGCGCGCTTTCCTCCGTACAGTGACAGACATCCCACTCCGAGGCCTGCAAATGTCATCATGAGACGGTCAGCTCGGATAAAGCAGCAATCAAGCTCGCAAAATCACACCAATTCAGCGTCAGTGCAACCATCAAATATAGTTAACGCGAAGGAGGAGGCTTCCGCGCAAGGGAGAGGGAAGTCGAGGAAAAGGTCGAATTCACCTTCTCCAGGTGACGCGTCTGATGTGGACGCGACTGAGCCTGATGTAGTTGAGCGGGCTGCCCCCCAGACTAAGAAAAAGAGGACCGCGTGTGCCGGCACAAAGAGAAATGCCAGTATACGACAAGTTCACGGTTATCTTTTTGCCAACGCGGCATCGGTCAGGAGTTCCCCTGGTGCTTGTTGCTTGCCAGGCCGCGTGCATCTAGTGACCTACCATCGGCCAGCTCTCTTGGATAGCCAACAAGGTCGCGCATCACTATTGAAATGGTTCGACAGCATAAGTAATGCGCGGGCTATGCCTTGGCGGAAGGCGTGGCTCGAAACCGCTTTCTCAGGCGCCAGCGATGCGTTGACATCGCGCCGGCAGCTGGAACGACGGGCTTACGAGGTATGGATCAGCGAGATCATGCTACAACAGACCAGAGTGGCCGTCGTGATCGAATATTGGAATCGCTGGATGAAGAAGTGGCCGACGATTCAAGACCTCGCAGCTGCCGAACCGGAGGAAGTACTTGCTGCTTGGCGCGGACTGGGCTACTATAGCCGTGCGACGCGCATTCACGAAGCTGCTAAGCTGGTGACGAGCGATCCAGGCATGCAGGGACTTCTGCCGGCTAGCGCAGAAGAGCTTGAGGCCAAAGTACCAGGTGTGGGACGGTACACCGCTGGAGCTATATCGGCTATTGTATTCGGACGAGCCGCTCCCATGGTCGACGGAAACGTACTACGTGTGCTTAGCCGCCAGCTCGGTCTATTCGGTGATGTTAAGACGGACAAATCCGTGGTCGACACGCTCTGGGCTGCCGCCGATGTCTTGGTTAAAGCGGTTGCCAGAGACGTCCCCATTGGCGATGGGAGACTCGATGTGTGCCATGAACTGCTAGTTAGCGACCGGCCTGGCAGATGGGGACAGGCTCTTATGGAGCTTGGAAGTACCGTCTGTACTCCCAAGCCAAATTGTGCAGCATGTCCGATTACCTCGATGTGTCGCGCTTATGCCGAAGGTCTCCAGCTCTCCATACAAAAAGGCCTAGCGCCTGCAGACTTGGCTCCGGCCAGTATTGCCCCTGAAGTAGTCGACCTTGAAGACTGCTGTGGATTGTGCAAGCCATTTGAAGAGTCCGAGTCGGGCAAGGTAGGATCCGACATCGCAACTCTCGACGAAAAGCCCCGAGCGCAGAAGCAACTCTCACTGCAATCATTTGCTTTCGCGAACACTGTCAAGTCTCAAGGGTCTTCTCGGTCTCTTTTGTCCACTCCGAATCCAGACGCAATGGAAGTGATCGTAAACCATGCCAGGAAGTTTCCCATCAAAGTCATCAAGAAAGCAGTGCGAGAGGAAGAAACTCTTGTGTGTGTTATTCGGCGCAGCGATGGGCGTTATTTGATCCACAAACGGCCGCAGAAGGGCCTCCTTGCAGGACTGTGGGAATTCCCTAGCTCGATCCTGCCGTCTACCAACGACAGTACCCCGAAGACCCGCAAGAAAGATGCAGCACAATATGTTTCCACCTTATCAGAAATATCAGGTTCAAAAGCAAAGACTTCTAGAGGTTCAGGCCTAAAGCACGTTGGAGAGCTTGGGAGCATCCCCTGGCTCTTCTCGCATATCAAGTTGACGATGCATGTACACCTGTTCGAATTCCACATCATCAACGATATAGCGATGTCGGATCCGGATCGCCCGAGTCGCTGGACTGATACCATTGAAGAGGAATCGATGGGTACTGGTATGCGTAAATGCTGGGCTCTTGTCAAGAAAGCCGTCCGATCCGGTAGCTAGGGGGCGGCTTTGTTGCGAATGGGTTGCGCCGGCTTGCAAGCTTCTCCTTCCTCCCCGACTTTCTATCGACGCTTGCGGAATTCGCGTGGGACTGCCTTCGGGTAGTTCTCCCACCACAGGCGATTGCACAGCGTGCTTAACATAGAAAAGCCACTCACAGATGCCTGCATCACCCCATACTTCCCGAGAAGGCCAGTAAAGTTTATGCTGTCGCGAAGTGGTTCAACTACCGCTGGTCAATAACCGCACTGAATTTTACGGTTCTCCGCGAACCATATTACCTGGTTCACGATACAGGGTAATGGTGAGGATCAATGCATATCCATTGGGACTTCAGCTACCCGCTGATCGTTATCTGCAAGCGTCCATTGCTCAGATGTTACGGAGGCACCGCATCTAGCTCCACCGCCAGAACCAATTCCCGAGCCACTCGCCGAGTCGAGCAAGACGTTGACGAGCTGTAGGCTATCCGGTTTCTAGTGGTGCCAAAGCAAGGGGTAGACTGAAAGACCGCAGACCTATTGCAACCAATGTTCTCATCGGTTTCACGATACGAAGATAACGCCCCCACCGCATTGATGCGGTCAGGCCGGAGAGGATCAATAATCACTGGGCGGTCAGGGTCAGAGCTCATGCCATTATCCGACTTCGTCCCGTTGACAAAGCCTGTAGCAATAGCGGTCTCAGCTGCGGCCAAGCCTATAGAGTCCGTCATGGGGGGCTCTCGGAATCCTCATGCCCAGCCCCAGGCGAGCATGTTATCACTACCATTGACTTCCTAGCACGGCGGGAACGCGTAGTCCATGCAGTCATGTGAGAAGCCCACCGGACCGGTGGCAGATACTCCGAGGGACGGGCATTTCCCCTCCAGTCAATATCAACATCCCAGGCCGAACCCTCGGGTGTTTTTCACGTGCGATACGTCGGTTGGCACCATTGGCAACCACGAGCCGGATTCGACGCTGTTCTGGCGGTTCTCGCGGTTGATCGCGACGTCATATTTAGCAACAAGGTGCACCAGTCTCGAAGTTAATATGGATCTGCGAATCTTGATCTTGTGGCAGAGTACTCAGCGACGGGACCCTAACTGAACACGCAGCTTCAAGTCAACTGGCCGGAACTGGGTCTGAAAAACTTATGCGAACCCAAAACATCGATCAAGCCCACTCGAGCACAAAAATCGCGATTTCATTCTGCGCAGAGCTTGGGTTTCTAGTTGGTTAGATATCCAGAGCTCGGCGGTCGACTGTCATGCTGTCTTCGTAATAGGGGGAATTAGTGGGGCCCCATTGCGGGGTTTACATGAAGTCGTTCCGAAGACTTGTGTTTGCTATCTGCGGTCTCCTGTTTGCTCTTGCCCCTATAAAGGAACCAAGGCTTCCTGCAACACCACCTGATTATGTAAAGTCGCTAATCTCATGAACGTCTAGCTAATGCGGAGAGACGGGGCAGCATGCAGCTGCTTCAATGACCGTCGACATTGGGCACCTGTAGTCTTAGAAGTGACTGCAGAGGAGAAACTGCGCTTGAATTTATGGACCAGTAGAGGCGCAAAGAGATTATGAATTATGTGTTTGAGTAGTTCGATCTCTGCTCAGTGTGGAAACGCAATAACCTAGCGCCAGCATGGGTTCAGCCCGGAGAGTTACATGGCTTTGATAGTAGATGCGCAGCGTGCACGATGGACTGCTCGAGAAACCTTTCTGATTTCTTTTGCAGCACGTTGGATCTGAAATTGTGTATTACGGTCCGTGTAGCCTCCTGTAGACGTCGACGACGAGCCCTCCGAGAATGGACTCGAACTGCTGTGATCGTTCCATACTCATCTGGCCTTCATACGCACAGAAGCCATGAGAGTTTATTCGTGTGAGAGCTTCCAGTCAAAAATGGCCTTCTCCGCGATATGAGCCGTTACGTACGCAATCCTGCGACTCATCAAGGTTCGTTACTACGTCGTATGGGTAAGTTAAACATCCTAGTCAGGTACCACCCACTCATCTAAGCTATTCAGGACCTAGCGGTTTGTATACAAATACAACATAATTATCCTAATAGAATTAATGGAAATATCACCACTTTTACTAATACAACAGTCACTCCTTCAGTTCTTCGTATGCTCCCCGTCAGCAACGACCACGTCCTAACAGCTTTATTCGAAAGCAGTCAAACGGAGGAAGCAGTCAGACGGTAACGCAATTGATATGTATGAGTAATAGGAGCGGCATCATGTATCCGTACAGTTAATGGAGCAAAAGCTCCCATTTAGTATGGAGATTAGTTGTGTGACCCCTATGGAGTACCTTACAGGGCTTTTTTTACTCGGCCTGATACGCAGTAGGCTACCGTAGGAACGGGAGTTTGTCGACCTTCTTGACTTCCCCAAACCGTTCTCTGGGTCCTCGTTGATTAGTCGCAATTTCAAATAAAGTTTCGGCTAGGGATACGAATGATGTCAAGATCCCACCTGGAACATCACTTTGAAGCGTCATGAGGGTGGTGTGATACTGCGTCGGTCATTGATGAGGGGGGCCTCTGGATTCTTGTACAAGTAATGCCACTCTCTTCCCAGTGAGTTACCGCTTTCCATTCGCTTTCTCCCGCGAAACATCCTTTAAATATCCAAAATCAACACTCACACACGACATACACACGAACACGCCTAAGAGTATCCTCTTTGGTGCATAAACGCAGACGGTCCTTCGCCATGAGCAACTGGGGAAACCGGGATTCGATAGGGGGAAAGGCCGGCCGCCAGATAGGAGCCAACTCAAGCGCAGGTTTCGTAAGCACATCGCCAGGACTTGAGCTGTCATCCAACGACTGGAGACCGCTGAGAATTACCGCTAACACATTTCGCTCTCCCCCAGTGGAAAGGGCCCGATTTCGACAACCTCTACCTGCAGAAGCGGTCAACCGACGAAGAGTCCATCAAGAGACGCAACAGCCTGGCAGACCAATACAAGTCTGGCTTTATTAGCAGGGCGTGGCATAGGTATGTCACGGGCGACCGGAGTATCTCAGTTATCCGTCGCTGATCACCTCATCTCAGATACATGTCCGGTCCAGCGGGCCCGACGGCTCCCAGCAAACCGATGTAGCCGTCTGGTATGGATCGACGGCGGGGCTAAGGGGGCGTCTTCCAGCGTGGAAGAGCATGGGAATGAGGATGATGCCTAGGAGCGGATAGGGGGTCGGAGATCCCTTGCTCGTGTATATATCACTTTCTGTCAGGTTGGCGCGGAGTTAGAATTCTAGCATGTGACTATTATTGGCCGTTCAGAAGACTATCTCCCTGCATCGAGCTCGCGGAAGCGATCGCCCCTGCACAATCATGTCTTACCATTCGGCTTCCGTTTGATAGCGATCGGCTCGGTGTCTTACTCTAGGTAGCTGTTCTGTGGGCGGTACTGGTATGGAACGGCTGAATTGTTTTTTACCAAGCAAAGAAGCTCAAGATCGTCCCCATGTATGTAGCATCGGTTTGGGGCGAGTGAGAACGTGGTGGCAACGTGGTGGCAACGATTTCGTTTCCTTCCTATATCTGATCAGTACGACAGCTTGCTGATGATAGAAATGGGCCGCTTACACGTTACCGGTTGGAAGATCTCTTACGCCAGAATTACTGCACACATAGTACCTCAGCAGACGATGTCAAACTTTTCGCATAAGCCCCTGGATATGCAAGAAAGAACTCTCTCGCCAAATGTAGCGCCAAAGGAACCCCAGAAGACGACATCGATATTTTCTCACAGACCCCTGAACATGGGAGATCTTGAGAAGAACGAGGGAAGCCGTGATCTGCCTCTTGGCTGTCTTACAAACACGCCCCCTTACCACCGCCAAGACCACCATCGTTATTCGGCACCTCAGCTATCACTGCCACAATTGCCAGACGAGAGTCATCCTGCAAGCGGAACCCCTTGGCAACCGGTTCACACCAGATTAGCTAGTTAGTCACCATGGAACCTGTTGAAGTTTGTCCTGACTTTAGATAGGAATCGCCGACAGAATCCCCAGGCGGATAAAAGGGCAACAGGGACGCGGTCACAGGGCAGGGGTCATGATGGTCACGATGGTCGATAATGATGCTACGTGAGTTTCTTCTCTCCTCTCTTGACCTCCGTTTCCCACCTGCAACAGTAAACCCTGCCTCTATTTAGAGTCCAGTAGTCCCTTAAACTAACATAGCGCCACTGTTAATAGACGAGCCGAAGCCCGCTTGATCCAAAGGGACTTCGAAGCTCAGGAAAAGATGCGAATAAAACGGCACCGCTTCCGGGTCCTTGCGGTTGCCGCGGTCATCACGACACTGGGCACGATAGTGATTGCTATGTTCACCGTAATGCTATTTTACTTGAAAGAGTAGGGAAGTATCGAGGGATATGCTCCATCTGATTCTACTTACTGGAGCCAGAACGCGGTTGATGTCTCTATCTCGGCAAGCTTAGTTAAGAAGGGTCCTCTGACACTGTTTTCGAGCGATTACGAGATGGCGGCGGCAATGTTTACTACCACTCGAAGAGGAGATTTTGGAAAGCACGGGCGTTGTGAATTGAGACTTCTGACATACAAGATCAGGGTGACCGGGCGAGTTCCGATTAGACGGTGGGATACACTACCACTTTCATTAACTAGTCGCACGACCCTGACAGAATTCAGCGACTTGGATTCCCCAGACCTCCTCCTTTTCCACCCCGGTGCCCAGGCTGCACTGCGGACTAATATGATTGTGACCCTTGAGCGTCTGCGTCTCGATTCCGGAGGACTCCGGCCACGCTTCCTGGAACTCCTTTGCAGAGTCGAAGATGTACTGGGGGTCCAGTTCGCTAAGCATCAGCGCAACCCGCACCCCTGGTAGGTTCGGCCCGTCGCCTCGCTGCTTCGCGGACTCTAGCAGTCCCAGCGGGCTGTTCTTGCGAATCTCGCCGGCGCCGAAGTAGCTCCTCAGTATCTCATTGTCGTCCTCCCCGAAATGCATCGGCACGCTGAGCAACAGTAATCCTCTGAGCAACACCCCCGGCCCCTCCCGCGCAGCAGCGGTGACACCCTTGACCGAGTCGGCGAATGTGGGGTGGAGGGCCCACGTGGACACGTGCACACCGCCCACTGAGTTGCCCATGAAGAACAAGTCAATGGAGCCGTAGCCCTTTTGCTTCGCCAGGGACGTCTTGATCCAATCGACGACAAACCTGACGTCCTCGCCTCCGGATGGGAACATGGCGCCATGCGATATGAGGCGGTAGTCCGGTACGACGACGGTGAAGCCGTGTCGAGACGCGAAGTAGTGGCCAATGTTTGCGAACACCAGGTCGTTCGCGTAGCTCGGCCTGGTCTTGTCGCCCTGCACGAAGCCACCGCCGTAGCAGAAGACCAGCACGGCCTTGGCGGCTTTCGGCAGCGCAGCGGCCGCCGCGGCCCCGTCTTGCGGATAGTAGATGTCGAGGGCCTGCCTGGGGTCGGGGCCGTATTGGTGTGTTTCGCGCCTCGTCGACTTGATCTCGGTCTCCCGCGAGAGCAGGAGCTGCTCGTAGGCCGCGAAGGTGGGCTCAAGGACCTCGAAGATCCCACGCCCTAGCTGTGGGAGGGCTTCCATTGCGTGCGGCGACAGACAATTCTGCTTCTCAAGCGATCCACGCAGTTGATATCTGTTTCATGATGACGAGAAGAGCGCAGAGTTCCCCCTTTAAGAGGCGGGATGTGCACATCAAGCGTTTTTGCAGGGGAACACATGTATTGAGAAATATTTACAGGCAATGCCACAGCACCACCTTCCCCGCATACCGCCATGTCGGTTGTCCCATATAAGCTTATCGGCAGTTGTGTCCCATTCAGAACCCAGAAAGCGGAGCTCTTTCCCAGTCATCGGCGTTTACATTTAGCAGAGCCTTGACGATTATAATTCCGGAGGGCTGCCATTACTGCGTATTTCGTTGAACCATGTATATGCTACAGGCGGACTACAGATTTTCAAAGCCGATAAATCATGATTCAAGGGCGCCGACACATTATATTACCATAAGACGAGAGAATCAACATGTTTACTACCTCAATGTAAACGAAAAAATAGGAAAACAGAAAAGTGTAGGGGCATTTAGCATTCCCCATAAAATCCCCGATTTACTTTAGCTCATATGTTCTTGTATGTACAACATAGATTTAGCACTAGGTACATACCTACATAGGCGACCGGTCTAATTCCCTGCTGCCCCGCACTCCGTTACGTTCCAGGTATCTATACGGAAGCCTGTCAGCTGAAGCTTCACATGCAATTCCTCGGTTACTCGCTTCAGCCCTGCTGACTGATGGCCCATGGCTTCTTCCATGGTGCCGAACCCCTAATCATCCTACATTGTGCTCAACAACCATTTCTGCCATATCGGATCGTCCTAGACGAAGCGATTTGCCCCTGTAACTCCAGTCTTTTCACTCTGGCTGTCTCTCTTATTCGACCGTTTATGCAAGAAGTTAGCCGGTACATATTCGAGTCCTAGGCGGTTAATAAGGCTAGCACCGGAGGTCACGGTACCTGCTCTGTCTACCTGTCAATGACGTTTCTGAGCCATTCGGCCGGTGTTAATGACCTGCGCGCCGGCTCGTTACTGTCTGGTTAGCACTGATACTGCTGAAAGGCGTCAGCGCAGCGTCGCGCCTCAGCTTGTCTCTTCTCCTCCTTAATGGCTGCCTTGGTAAGTCATCGGTTTTTCCGTTCCATTATTCTGGCATATCACCATTATCTCCATCCTTCTGCATGGTCATTTTGTCTCGTTAGAGAAAAGCAGAAGTGCATAGTCGCATCCCAAGTAGCCGCTTTGGCAATAGAGTCGCGCCCTACCACACTACTTATCTTTCCCCCAACCTGCAGCTCTTCAACCGCATATCAATCATATTGACGGATGATTATTAAGGGGCCCCTATCATACTAACTTCGCATCTTCTTGACGTATCAGGACACCCCCTGGATGGTCCACATGTCGACTCCGAGGTCAACTCCCCGTAACAGCGATGTCGACGCCTCCGCCAACGCCTCGGAACCCCCGCCTAGTTATGCGCCCCCTACCTATGCATCCTTCTCCCCAGCGAACCTCTCTAGTGCGACCTCAGCCGCCAAGCGGAAGTCGACGGTCCTAGTCCATCAGAAGTCGCCGCTGTTGCTTGCGACGCCACCCCAGATCACGCGCGCTCTCGCTTACAGCCATCCGTTCCTGCTCCCGCTCAACAAGCTCGTGGGGCTCCTGAGTTGGACGACCGGAGACCCCTGGGAAAGCTTTCTGTTGCTGGTGGTCTTCTGGGCCGTCGTACAGTATGGCGACGTGGTGTTGCGCTTTGCGGGCCCTATCGTCGCCGTCATAGGCCTGATCGTCGGCATGTACGGGCGCCGGTACAGTCCGCTCTCCAGCAGCGGGTGGACGGAAAATCCGAATACGGCGGGCAAAGAAGCCAGGAGGAATGGCGTCATCACTGGGGGACACCAGAGAGGTGGCAGCGAGACGACGAGCACAAGGCACCAGAAAACCCTGGATGAGATCGTCGATACAGTAAAGGTCTTCACGACGAGATGTAATGTCTTAATGGAGCCATTTCTTGAGATGACCGATTTCCTCTCGACGCAGAGGACGGCTACCAGCGCCACGACGAGGCCTGCGCTTACCACGCTATTCGTACGGATATTGGGTATCACGCCCATATGGATTCTATTGACACTGCCTCCGCTGCGCATTATCACAACTAAAAGGGTGGTTTTGGCCTTTGGGACTTTAGCGCTTACATGGCACTCGAGCGTTTGCCGCATATCGCGGACATTACTATGGAGAAGTGCTACGATCCGGAGGATAGCGAGAGGGATCACTGGACTCCCGTTCGAGATCCCAGAGAAGGCCAATGCTACTTCACCTAACGGCCACCCAGTCGAAACCGGTACTGTGAAAGTTGGTACTGAGGATGGAGTGAAAAAGCCGAGCTCTGCACTCACCGCCGCTCTGAAGCGGAATCGCTCGGGACTCAAAGACTCCGGTGTACGTTTCACCTTTATCCTATACGAAAACCAGCGGCGTTGGGTGGGGCTGGGCTGGACGAACAACCTCCTTGCCTACGAACGTGCAGCCTGGACGGATGAGCAGAACAACCCGATGCCATCCAAGGACGCCTTTGAGCTACCGGAGGTGGAAGACGCGCCGGCGAAGTGGAGATGGGTCGAGGGCAGCAGATGGCGCGTCGACGGCGTGCCAGAGATGGACGAGGCGGCTTACGAGACGGATGCCGCTAGGAACGGATGGATATTCTACGACAACAAAGTAGGTTTCATCCGATAGCGTCACACGGCTACTCAAGGAAGCGGCGGGGGACTACAGAACTAACCTCTATCTGTTAGTGGCAAACGGGCCGCCGTGGTCAAGACGGCTGGAATCGCTGGACACGGCGGAGGAAATGGTACCGCGACGCCGAGCTCGTCGAGAAGTCGGTCGATGAATACCAAGATCCTACACCGACCTCCTCGTCGCCGGAGCCGCCCACGCTGCAACCACATTCGGCCGCGCAAGCAGCGACGGACTCGCGATCCTCAGACGCCAGCTCCTCGTTGCGCCGGCCCTCGTCATCCAACCCGGAACCCGCGACGGCCCCTTCCTCGGTCCACGGAAGCTACAAGTCGTCAGCCACCGTGGACGAAGACGACCCGACGGCCGAGACGCTAAGCACGTCAACCAAGTCGACTTCGTCGACGTCGCGCTTCAGGTGGCCGACGCCGACGCGGAGGCGCCACCCCACGGGCGGGAGCGTGAGTGTCAAGCAGCAGCAGCGCTCTAGGAGGACGAGCGACGCCGGTAGCCACAACACGTCGGCGGACGACGACGCGAGCTTCGGCGGCCTGACCCCGGCCCTCGAGCTCGAGATCCAGGGACACCGCAAGGGGCAGGACGCCTGGGGCATCGGGGACGAGGTGCAGATGGGGCTTGAATAGGTTATTAGTTTGGACGGGGGTATTCTTGAAATTGGAGTCCGGCCGTGGACCGGTTTCCATTTAGAGGCACGAGGAACCAAGTGGCTGGATAAACTGGGAAATGGAAGTCGGCATTCGAGATCGAGGTCCGCGCAGGAGTTGGATTGCATCAGGCGGCGTTCGTAGATACCATTATATGAGGCTTGTGTTTTCTCTTTCTACTTCAGATGCTTCGTACTCCTACCTAACAACTGTAGTTCCTCATAAAGCATAATGTCGTCTCCATGAACTTTAAAATCGGTGGCCAAGCCCTGCTTCTGTTATGCTAATGTGCATATGTGTCTAGCGTGTGCTCTGACCCTTTGCATATCAAGTATGAAACTTCTACATCAGCAGCGCGACCCAAGC
This sequence comes from Monosporascus sp. 5C6A, assembly GCA_004155035.1. NCBI lineage: Eukaryota > Fungi > Ascomycota > Sordariomycetes > Xylariales > Monosporascus > Monosporascus sp. 5C6A. The sequence continues at coordinate 195,101 of QJOB01000048.1, read as the reverse complement.
CTAAGGCAAAGTTTAAGTGGGTTGAGGGTACGTTGCGGTCGTTTGAACGAACCAACAATTCCCAATTCCTGTCGCGGCAGTCCGACGCACCACCATATGTATATTAGCCTCTCTCATGTAGGGTTTGGCGTCCCTCGATAACGGTAGGTTAACGGTCGATGTTAGGCTTCGTGATTACCTTTCATGACAGGGTGGTTATGGGTGTGCAAGGGACCAGGGATGATCATGTAATAACGTTGGACGAGCTCTGCCCTGTGACCTAGAGCCCCGTTATACAGACCCTATCACCACGTTCTGGGCCCTGCAAGGCGTTTTCGTCCATGCAGCCCTGCCCCCGTATCACCTCAAGGGCCAGATCCGCCAAGCTCTTTAAGATATGATAAAGGAGTTCTGCAGTTCTGCAGCAAGATGGGCATCCGTATATTCGGGCAATGAGCAAACTACCTGGTGATGATGCCGTTCGTCAACTGTCCCGTCACTGAATCATGCTTTGTAAAGATCATATTTAGATCCGCTCAACATCATCGCGATACCATTCCTCCAGTGAGTCGGGATCGACAGGCTGAAGACTTGGAAGCGTCTTTCTTCCCTTCTCGTATATTAGTCTCACTCTCCTAGGGACCAAATCATCGCTTCTTCTTGTCATATGTTCGCATCAGACGACTCGAGCCCGGACTTCTTTGCTTGAGCAGCAAGATGGCGTTTATGAAAGTCTGTGAGCTCCGGTTTCTTCCACTCTCCGCCAGAGTTGATATTGTACTTTTGAATGAACGTGTCAGCGCAGATGGCGTGCATCGGCCCGAGAATATCACGCCAAAGTGTGATTTTCGTTAGTACGTATGTTAATGTTTGGGCACTGATCTGCAGGGCCAAATTATCTGGCAATGGCCAGATATTTTGTTTGGCTAGGGACCGAACGATGGAACCAACAAGCATAGCTTCACATCCAATTTCGCCAAAAAAGCAAGAATATCTCGCTGCTTCGTCTATTGCACTGCGAACTGGTTCGAGGAGACCGTTGATCGCTTCAAGACGATGCGCGTATATGAGATCTAAGGGGAGCGTAAGTGGGAGGGTTCCTTGCATCGATTCGGAGAAAATATACTAACCGACCATTCCGGGAGGCTCCATGACATCTTCAAAAACCAATGCGGACTTCTCCCAAGACATATTTTCCAATTGCCCACTTTCATCTAATCCGCTACCGTATACGATATCATGGAACAGGAGCTCCACGCTATCTTCGTCTCCGAGCTCCCAGGCTATCCAGAGGCATTGAGACGCGATCTCGGGCGGGGATGTAGGCCAGTGGTCTTCCTTTTCCGCGTCATATGACGTCCGCACCGCTCGCATCCATCCCCGTGCCCAAGGGCGAAGGAGGTGTGTCAAGTCGTACTTGTCAGTCAAAACGGTGAGCAGGTAAAGGTCCTTGACTGTGTCCCACTTGGTCGGCACCTGGTCGAAGCGACCATGAGCGATGTTCAGAATGGTCTCCATAGGTGCGGGCTCGTCCTCGGGAAGGCAGACGGTCCACTGCCCTCCCGCCTCTGGCTTCTTGGATTCGGCAAACCCGCCGTAGAGCAGGCGCTTGAAGACGGGCGAGGAACGGGATAGCGTCTTCGAGCACACTACGTAAGTGACTGCTTTCTTGTGCTGGTGCTCTTGCTGCCATGGCATCTCACTCCCTCCCGCTGGTCTTGGGCCTCTCAAGCGTCGATGAGAAACGCTTCGGGAAAACTCGCAGCGATTACCACCACCGCCACGACCGCTACAGTTACCGCGACTACGCCGCCCTTTTATTCTGTGCGAGCCCCTGTCCCGCCTGCCGGAAATGATCGCAGGGGGAGGGCCTGTTGTAGAAAGTTTGCCGATGCATTTGTTCTCTCCGACAGTGAGATGGAGGTCACCATCTGCGTCGATGGTTACTATCTCCGGCGGGGAGTCCTTCTCCGGGCAGGTGGGAGTAAGTGCGGTCGTTTCTGACTGAGACACCGCGACGTGCTCCATTGGGAACGAAGGTGAGGCTAATCCGCACTCGTAGTGAATAGAATATTGTGCGTCGTTGTATGTAGAAGGGAAGGCGAGCCGTTGATTGAAGGTGAAGGAAATTGTTCAGGGTCACCGACATAGAGAAGGTACGGAAATGTTGAATGCGTAGTACAGTTCCATGGGGCAGGGAAGAGATTGAGGTGCAAGTTCTATGGTAGCTCCCTGTTTAGTTAGATCCTAGGAGGACCGCGAGCGAACGGGTATAAAAAGACCGTGAGGTATTATGTTGGCGGGGAATGAGCTGAGGCAAATGTGACTACACATCAACTACTTGTAACTAGCGCATTGGTACAAGTTTCTTTCTTTCTTTTCTTTTTTTTTTTTTTTTTCCCTTCTCTCATTTTTCTATAAAAAAATCTTCACCAGCCGTCTGTGACTGAAGGTGATCAGGGGCTCATATTGTATGAGACCCTGACACACACAATGAAGCATATACGTTTGAAGAAAGGACATTATCAGGTTGACCTGTAAGAGGTTCTAGATAGAAAGGGAGGGTAGCGCAGCATCCTTAGACATAACAACTGTGACAGAGAGAAGCTGTACGGGAGATGCGAAAAGCAATCTCCAGTAGTAGCTGCCCTAACTAAGCCAAGGCTCAGCTGAGGGACCAAACTGTCAGCTGGGGCCTAACATATTGAAACCTCGGATGTTACAGGAAAAGGGGTAGTTTGGTTAGTCATCAAGCCTCAATATCCTGTTGGCACCCCAGAATAACGTTATTCCGGGGCTCCCACATTATAGGGCTTTCTAGCCACTGCTCCCTGGAGCCGAGATTAAGAATGACAATTTAGACTTTCCACACCTTACGCAACCTTTTCTCGCAATCAGCCTAACTGCGACATGTTTAATGGCCAACAATTCGTCAAAATGGGAGGAAGTCACGTGGTCTGCAGAGAGTCATGTAATCGTCATGACATGTTCCCCGATTGGTTGCTCAACCGTCACTCCAATTAATCATACACTTATGCTAAACCACTACCCTGACATGACACATTGAGACCTTTGAGTTCTACTTTCAACGAACATGGATATGATCATGTACTCTACCAACTTGTTATCTCAGCTCCATGCGTGGATAGTTGATCCTCAGACGAGGCCCGGCCTCCACCCTGTACCGGGAAGTAGGCCACTTACATTCGAAGCAGCGGTGCTACCACCGTTGATCTACTATGTCGCCCTTCTTTTCCTGGCTCCGCTACCGTCAACGGTTATCCGCTCTATCTATGTTGATACGATTCGTGATATACTTGCATTGACTGCCGGGATTCTCTTCTTCCGTCTACCACTCGTATATCATGTGCCCCAGAGCATCGGCCTTACGTACCAGCTCAGCCTCGTCGGTCTCTATGGCGGTTGCAGAGTGCTAGATGCTTTCTTTATAAGCCCCTACGGTTTCAAGCACATCCCCAGACGTGTCAAGTATGTGCACAAACCCAGGCTCGAGACTCCGGTGCCGGAAGGTCGTGAGAAGATCAAGGAATGGTCAAACGGTGGAGTAAAGGAACCATACTTCCATAGAGCAAAGGACAAAGCGAACGCCAATCCCAATGCCGATAGCGGGGTCGGGAAGTCAACACAAGCTAAAACAGCAGTAGAGTCGGGCGCTGCTGACACGAATAAAGGGAGGTCATCAGGAGACATCCATGGAAGCACTAGAGTCACCGATACAACGGCAGAGCACGTACCTGATTGCGCCGTTGAGTCCTATTTTGCACTCCAGCGTACACTTAGCGGTCCAGACCCGCAACCTGTCCTGGAAACTGCAACCACTGATGCTGGATGGCCGCAGTCATTCCAGGACCGCGCTTGCTGGGCACTTGAGCTTGAGCTTAGCATGCGGGGTGTCGGGTTTACCTGGACGACAGCCGATGTCCGCCATACTCGCAAGACTTGGCTGCCGACGGCGGGCAACCGTGTACACAGCATTCTCGTCCATGTTCTCCCAGTGCTGCTGATCAGCTGGTTTGTAATCCGAAACATATACATGCGTTATCTTGTACAGTTCGCGGACTTACCTTGGGATTCTGGGGAGGGCCAGTCTCGAGAACTGTTCGATGACCGCCTACCATTGCCTATTCAACTAGCTCTGACGGGCGGCCTCGGAGCCTTCCTCATGGCCGCCTTTTCCTTGGGTCACTCGTTATTCGCAATTATGCTCTCCCCGCTCGCGCCCAGTCCGCTCGCGTTCTTTCCCCCTCTCTACAGCATCTGGATATGGGACGTCACTTCCGTTCGCAAATTTTGGTCCTACGGATGGCATCGCCTCTTTGCGCGCTTATTCCTCGTGTACGGCGTCTGGCCAGGAGAATGGGCTGAAAGAAAGATCACCGGAAAGAGCGAGGACGAGCCCGCTGATGTGGGAAAGGTACTAGGTGGGTTCCTCTCAAGCGCATTTGTGCATTCGTTCTCTGTAAGAGGAGTCCTTGGAGGCGACTGGGGTAGTGCAACTGGGGAAGCCAAGTTTTTCGCGTTGAACGGTATTGCAGTGGTTTTGGAGGGTGCCGTAGCGAGGACGGTCAAGAGCTGGAGAAAGAAAAGGGGCTACAGTGAAAATGCCTGGTACGATGGATACGTTGGGCGGTGCTGGTGGCTTACTGTCTTGTTGGGCACGGGCAGGAACTTCGCTCGGGGTTGGGTGAAATCTGGTTTAGTTAGAGAGATAGCTTTTATGTGAGGTTTGAAAGCAAATTAGGAAAGGCGTAAAGAGGTAGTTGCGTCGCCGAAAACACGAGCTTTGCAATAATCCAATTCGCACATCGCTCAACGATCCAGATGTCCAATCGTCAAAATAGCAACCCGGGACAGCATAGCAGAGGCAATGCCTCTCAAAGTTATCAGAAGTTCTTTTGGAATTGCGGCTGTCAACCTGTCCATCGTCCAAATTCGTCACGTACAGGCGGGGTGCAAAAGTCTCGGTTTAGTCTCCAAATCGCATGCTTTCTACAAGCACCTTTTACCTTTGATTATAAATATCTTCACGGTTTTTCTTTGGATTTAACGATAACTTAAATATTAAAATCTTTAATTACCTTTAAATATGATTATATTTTTATAAGTAAAAGTATCCTTTAATTGCATATTATGTAAGTAATATTAATCAAACGATGAAAAGTTTCAAATTTTATTTTAAAATAATTCAAAACGAAATAATTTCATAATTTTTAAACAAAATAAATTTTGTAAAATTAGCTTTATATAAAGATATTTACTCCCTTTAACATATTTAAAACGATAATCAACCGGCGATATATTTGTGTAGTTATATAAGGTTAAATATTATGTCGATTTTACTTAGTTTTTAAGTATTAAAAATAATCGCTTTAGTATAACGGCTGGGCTAATTAACCAATTATTAAACCTAGTCGTACGGGTTTATATTAGCAATAGTACTATGGGAAATTAAGTAATAACGAATAAACTAATTACGTCTGGTAATAGCAAATAACTAAAGGTGATCTGGGTAATTAAGTTGTATTACAAGCTGGTGCTATCTAAAATTATGGAAAGTAACGAGCGTATATATCCTTTTTTAACTTTTTACGATTGAGTATAATCGAACCGTTCGCGTTTGATTATAAGTCGAATATGGTCGAACCGTTCGCGTTCGACTATAAGTCGAGTATGGTCGAACCGTTCGCATTTGACTATGGTTTAGTTACGTAACTTATAATCGGGTTTTTTTTTCCGTAATTCCGACCGTTTAGAAAAGCTAAGCTTAGCTGGGTTATAATACGATTTTCCCTTTCCAGGATCTTTGCCTTTAAAAATTAAATTGTTTGTTTGTTTTTTTTGGTAAGTAACTTTTTTTTTTACTTTTCATTTTTTCGTATTTCGCTTTATTTATTATATCGGGTTATGTCCTTAGAAACCGAAAAAAACCAGATTTTAACCCGGATCGTTACAAAAAACTTGTTCGTTTTATTAACAAATTCGGTATAAACATGCCTTGTTATTTGGCTTGTTTTCGTGCCAATCGTTTTGATTGTATTATCGCGGAAAACAAAGCTCGCTGCAGTTTTTGTATGGAAAAAAAATACGCAAATTACGATTTTGGTAAGGTAGATTTGCAAGTAATATTTTGCGTTTCCCGTGAAAAGGATCGAATTAAACGAGAAAAGGAAAAAACCGAAATATCCTTTTTTAAAGCGTTAACCCGGCTGTAACGCTTTCGTAAACAAAAAAAAATCTTACAGGAAAAAACTGCTAAAATAATTCGTTGCGGGGTTAAAAATTTAAATAAGTTGGAACGGCAAAAACGATCTGAAACCGAGGCGATTACGTTGGTACAATGTGCTTTAACGACGGACTGGGCTGGTAATGCCATTGCAAATTTGTCCGTTCCGGACGATGTGGATTAAGGGGCTATTTTTGGGAATTCCGGCGTTATTGGTAAAAATTTTTCAAAAAACGTTAGGCGTTTATGAAATTTTTAACGGGTTCCTAGGTATTTTCGGAATCTGGGTAATTTTTCCATTTAACCAAATATTACGTAAATCCGTCCCTTTTACGTACGTTTAGAATTTTCTTTATTTCGTATATTGGTACATTTTCTTCTGTTTTATCCTTTTATTTTGTACTAACTTTAATAATATTTGTTATTAACTTAAGTAAAGAAACATGAAAAACTAGATAAAGCTTAATTTTCAGCGGTAGCTTTAATTCGTAATTATTTTCTGAAATTTTCTTGTTAATTTTATATAGGCCGATATATTTAACATCGAGTTTTTAATTTAAACGTTTAATTTTGATGTTTTTGGTAATTAAGTAAACCATATCCTTTTTTAAAAAAGTTAATCCCTTTAACCTTTTTTAGTTGTAATACTTCTTTATCTAATAACGTACGAATTCGAATTCCGTTTTTATTTCTGCATGTAATTGTTTGAATTATTTTAACGTTAAAATAACTTTAATATTAACTGGATCGTTATCGCGTATCTTCCTGTAAACTTTTGATATAAAATTAAAATTAACATTTATTAAGGTTATCTTAATACTTTTATAATAACTGGTATTATAAACCAATTAGGTTATTAATAACTTCTTAACCTAATCGTTTTATTTCTAGTTAATGTAACATCGTAAATAAATTTCGAAAGTTTAATTTAGCCGTTTTATTTATCCGTCTGTCTAAGGTTTAAATGCACTGGATAATTTATGGTTTAGACCGATTTGTATCATAAAGCCTTGCCAAAATTTAAAAGTAAACGTAATACTTTTATTTAAAATAATTTCCGTTAATAATCCATGTATACTAAAGATATATCGGAAAAAAAATATATGCTATTTGTTTTGCGTTTGTATTTTCGTAATAAGGTAAAAAATAAGAAAATTTCGTAAATCGATCGACGATTACGAAAATGCTGTCGTAATATATTCCTATCGCTGGATCTTCAAACAAAGAAAGTTTAGTAATGAAATCCATAATAATCGAATCCTATAGTTATTATAAAACTGGAAGTGGTTGCAGTTCTTTATATGGTTTATATCTTGAAACTTTAACTTTGGCGTAAACGTTACATTTTCGCTTAACTTTCTGTATTGTTATTTTTATTTTAAAAAAATAATAGGTACGCTGTAACCGTTCTAAGGTTTTATAAATCCTTAGATATCTATAAAGTAAGTACTGATATATATCCTATATTAAATCTTGCTAATATTCCTCTAATATCCAAATTTTATCTATTTTCTAATCGTTAAGTAAATTATCGTTATATTGTTAGATTTTTTAATATAAATCGGAAAATGTTACTTTAATCGTTATAATTTGTCGTAATTTTAGGTGTCCTTTTAGGGTAATATCGAAGATTTTATAGTTAACCTTAATTAATTTTTCTTTTAAGTTAGGTTATTTATTAAAAACATTTACTTTGCCGTTTTTAAAATCCTTCTGGTAAATAATAACGAAGTCGTATTCCGTTAACTTTTTTGCGTAACGTAATTATCGTTTTATAAGTTCTCGTATAATAATAAAACGGGTAAGGTTCTTATAATCGGTATAAACCTTAATTTAATGGAAATTTCCTTTAAATATATACCTAAATTTTCGGAAAGCCTTAACGATAATTATAAGCTTTTTATCGGGAATAGCATAATTTAATTTTGCTTTTTTTAACTTATAAAAAAAAACAATCGGGTAAAATATTCCTTAATTATCCCGGTATCTAATTACTGCGCCCAATATATAATCCGAAAAATCGGTTTCTAGTTCGACTAGGCGTTTTGGATTGTACATAATTAGTACTAGTTTATTAATAATCGCCTCCTTAATTTGTTAAAAAGCTTTTTTTGTTTCCGTCGTCTATTAAAACTTTTTTTGATAAAATTGAATAAAAATGTTGTAATTTTGCTAAAGTATTTAATGAATTTTTTGTAATAGTTAGCAAATCCGATAAATACCTATATTTCTGTAATAGTAATAAATGTAAGCTATTTAATAATTGTTGTTATTTTCTTAAGGTTTATCTTAATATGTCCTAAGGTAATAATATATCCCAGATATTCCACTTTTTATATATAAAACTGACTTTTTTCTACGTTAATTAATAAATTAACGTTTTATAGCGCTTGAAAAACTTAATAAACGTATTTTATATGTACTTCTTTTAACTTTAAAAAAAATCAAAATGTTATTTAAATAACATATAACGAAAATATCTAGGTATTTTCGAAATACGTAATTAACCATTCGTTAAAAAATTGCTAATACGTTCGTAAGTTTTATTAGTATAATCAAATATTTATACAGTCCGTATTTCGTTCTAAAAGCCGTTTTTTATTTATGTCCTGGTTTAATTCGAATTAAATTATACCTATTTTTAAGGTTTAAAACGGTAAATTATTTGGTTTTTTGTAAATAATCCTTTATTTTAATAATTAATAACAATGGTGTTTTATTTTTAACAGTAATATTATTAAGATATTGATAATTTACTATTAACCGTAACTTGCTATTTTTTTTTGATACGAAAAACATAGGATATCCGGTTAAAGATATAGATCGTCGAATCCATCCTTTCTGGAATTTGTTTTCTAAATATATACGTAAAGTATAAAACTCTACTTCGTTCAAATTATAAATAAGATAAAATTTAGGTAAAATACCTTCCTTAAAGATTATCTTATGGTTTTATTCGTTATATTTTGATAATTTCGTATTAAGCTTTTTCTGAAATAATCGCTTATACTTGTAATATTATAATAATATATTAACTATGTTTTTTTTAACTTTTCGGATTGGTATTCTAAAATTTCGTTTATATTGCAAAATTATACCCGGATAGTAGCTATAATGCGTCGAATACGCTTACCATGCCCGTTTTTTTTTATGTCGTATTCCTTTAAATAGTAAAATTTCTGTTGTATTTTTATACCTGCATTTGTCGTTTTTTTTTCTGCCGATCGAATATGGAAATCTTATTCGTTTTTTTATTTATCGATAAGATATGAAATAAACTTTACCTAGCTAGTATTTTAATCGATTAAGGGATTATATTAATATAACCATGGTTTTTTTAGGATTATATCGTAATTTTTCAACGGAACGATATCGAAATCGACTATCTGGATTTGTTTTTGAACAAAAATCTCGAGGTAATTAATTTTGCGTACGATTTTTCCGTTATCGTAAGCAAATACTTAATTTTTTACGTTTTCGGCGATATAAGGGTTTTTTTTATCCTTTCATGGCAATCTAAACTGATTTATTAATTTCGGAATAATATAATTAGCGTCTAAAGTTCCGCAGTCCATTATTGCAATATACTAATATATTCCAATTCGTATTTTTAGGGTAACAGGGTTGTTATTAGCTCCTGTTGTCGTACTTAGAGCTATTCTGGGAAGTTTTTTCTGCTCCCGGTTTGCACCATCCGGAGGCTCTTTTATAGATAGCGTCCTTCTTTTAGAAACTCTGTAAGTTGTTGGACTTATTCGGTAAATTGCTTACATATCTTCTGGATTTGCTTTATCTAGCCTTCCTAATAACGTAGTTAAGCTTCAAATTAAAAAATCTTCTTTTTTTGCTGGTATAGTTAACCTGAAACTTCGCAAATATCGTTTTCTAATCCTTTTACAGCCTCCCATCCTACGTAAAGAACTAGTTAGCTTTAACTAACAAACTTTGCTAATTTCTTCCGTAATACCTTTTACTTTCGAAGATCTATTTTAAAGGCTAGCTGTAACTGGATCTCGGTAATAGCCTTTTAATAATGCTTATTGACAGATTTTTAAATTAATATTTCTTAAATTTAATAATCGCACTATCCGAAATGGCACGTAAGGTCCTCCTGGGGGCATCCCTTGCCTTCGGGCCATGTCAATACCGGTACTGCATCGTCGATCTTTTCCTAGGTAATAAAAGTTCACAACTTTCGATATTATTATTGGTTGTCTTAATCACATCCAGTCCGGATATAGAAGTTAAAGCCTTTCTTCCATATACGGGTAATTCATTCATAAATCCGTTGTTTTTCCTCTACGTAAACAGGGCATTAAAACTGGTTGCAGTTAACGGGATAAAAATTCGTATGCCGAATTTCCTAAACCTATTATTTAACTGTTACTTATAAAAAAGCCTTAACCGTTTTTAGTCCTTATCGAATTTCCTTTAGTTCGTTATTGTAACGGATACGAATTATGCTAATTGGCCTACCGTCGTTCCGACCCTTTAAGGGTCCTTCGGGTACTAGAGCTTAATGTACTTTCTTGTCGGTTTTTGGCAATAACTTGTATTATTTAGTAACATATCCCATTTTATTACAATTATAACACTATATCTAGCTTATATTTCGTCGCTAAGTAATACCAAATTCTATAAATTCTGGAGCTGTTTTATAAAAAGTAAAAAGTGTTTTGCGTTTTTTTCCTTAATTAATCTTAGAATATCCAACCCGTAAGGTGAAATATTCTCGTTGTTTTTGTCGCCTTTTAAACTGTCGGTTATCGATTTTAATTACTTCCGTAATGTACTTGTCGAATGTCGTAAGTTATGGAAATTTGATAATTTTATCTTTAACGTTTTCCTTCAAACCCTTGTAAAACATATTAATCAAAATGTCGTTTTTTTCATCCGTCTATCCTGCTTTTGCCATAAGGTTTCGGAACTTTACAGCATACTTGGAAATTAATCCTTTTTGGCGTAGTTGGAGGATCTGTTAAGTTGTAATTCGCTTTTCGTCCGGATTCTCAAAATTGCTTTTAAGCTTATCTTCGAAGTTAACATAGTTAGAAAAGATCTTTTTGGTAATCCTTTCCTAATCGGACTCCCCTATTACAAAAGCGCTGCTCTCGTCCCAAGAATTTTCCTTTAAGGCCTAACGCGGGAATGCACTACGGCTGAATCTCGGCTAAAGGAGGCTTGGCCCTTTAAGTAATCTAGGTAATCTACTGGATCTGTCCCAGATTACATAGATTACATAAATCTACGACATACTTACTTGGGATTAAATAGATATATAAGATTCGGTTTCTTACGTAGATAGCCTTTGAATAATTTCGCTTTTTAGCTATTAATTTAAGTTTTTAACTAAAGGTAATTATACCGTTTTTTAGTTAAGGGAAAAGTACGTAAATCTTTTTAACGAACAAACCCTATTTTTCGTGTTATTGTTACCTGCAAATCAAGACCTTATTTCGGATATTGCTCATATCTTTAAGTAAATGTATAACAGGTTCGTTACATTTTAATAGCTTCTTGATTAATAGACGACGAATGATTTAAGGCCTAGTTGGGCATAAGCTTTCTTGAATTTAGTAAAGACGATATCACAAAACGACGTTTAAAAAATAAATAACATATCCGATTTCCATTACAAGCTAGTAAAGGATCAATTACAAGATTAAATAATTTACCCCCGATTAAAGAAATGTTCCAACTTATTAATAACATGGTATTTTCCGCAACTCGAATTTAAAACGAACCCTTTTCTGCCTAGTAATAATCCTCCTTTCCCCTTAAAAATATTATTAAGGTACGAGGAAAATCGGAAAGTAAAAAAGAATATGAAGAAAAAAAGCCCGAGACCGTAAGGCTAAAGCTTAAGGGTAAGGAAAAAGAACCTACGGCAAAAGAAAAGATGAATTTCCTGGCAGCAGAATTTCGAACCTTAAAGAAGGAAAGTGCCAGATTTGCTTAAAAAGAAAGAAAATAAACCTTTGTATTACTCTTGTTCGACTTTGATCCATATCGCAAATCTACCATTCCACCTTCCGGATATCATGGAATGCCCGAAATTAAAGGGTATAAGCCAGCCGCTTTTAAACCCTACGACGGATTTACAAACGTGGAAGGATTTTTAATTTAAGCCAGGATTTATTTTAAGTTTTACCAAAATTCCTTAATGGAAGATTATTAGAAAGTGCTGGTTATTTTTTAAGTATTCGCAGAAAAAGTCCTTTTATGGTTTAAGCTAATTTTGAAAGATTACTTAAAGAATTACCTCAGAAACTCGTCCGACGTTACCAATTATATTTTTAACGATTATAAGTATTTCGAAGACAGAATACGAGCTTTATTCGGAGATACCGATAAAGAATAACATGCGGTAAAATAACTGCATTTGTTACGATAGCTTAAGTTAGCAACAAAGTATACGACCGAGTTTAATCGTTTAGCCGTTATTTCGTAACTGTTAATAAGCGTACTATTTTACCTATATTACGACGGCTTAAAACCTTAAGTTAAGGACGGAATATATAGAATACTTAAGATAGGATTTTTCGAGGAATATATAAATCAGGCCATCATCGCCGATCGACGTACCTTTGATAGGTACTTCGAAAAGAAAGAATCTAGCAAGCGAAAGGACGACAAAAATCCGAGTAATCGAATTTAGAAAAAAAGGGATAGATTTTAAAAGGAAGCCAGCATAGCTTCAAAAGATCTTAAGAAAGACAAGTTTAATGTAAAGTGTTTTAACTATGGCAAGAAGGGCTATTATAAGAGCGAATGTCGTTTTCCAGCTAAACGAAATACCAAAAAGGGAGGAATTTCCTAGCTTTAAAAAAAAGTACGAATAGCAAAATATGAATTAGATAGTAAAAGCGAGGAAAAAAAAAGGAAATTAACATTGCCTTTTTCCAGCCAGAATTTACTATCGTTATAATAAATAAAGTCCAAAATTGCGACCTAGAATACGAAGATTACCATATTTACCGAAACTTTACAGTTAAAACCTACAAATACTATCCAGAATAAGTAACTTCCAGGATAGCCATCGAGTTAGGATGTACTTACCACTTCGACGTACAGGAATACAAAATATATGACGAAAACGGTTAGTTACGACCAGACTTTAGTAGTCATGGGTAGTTATCCTTTAAGCTTTGTAAGTTTCCCGAATATACGGTATATCGGAGGGCCGATATTACCGGGATGTAACCTATAAACAACTATAACTTCCTTAATTTTTTTACCTATTATAATTATAACTATTTAACTTATTTGCGAACCAAGGAAAATAATAATTATTAACCCGAAAAAGAAAATAACCGGGATATAAAACTTAACGAAAGTTGCCAGTATATAAAGAAGCAATAATAGCCAAAATATCCCCGTTCCTGTTATCTACACCCGGAATCGGAATAAAGCCAGTAGGTTATTTTTTAAGAATATATATACTACTTACCCATGTTATGCGAAATACATAAAGGTTTGGTAACAGGAATATATCCATGGGAAGCCAGGGTTAGATCAAACTTGCCTTTACTTAAAGAAAAGAATCCAACCCCATTTTATACAACCCTAAAACCGTAATGCAAATTCGGCAAACGAACTTGGTTTAAATACATGGACGACTATTATACCAAGCATGCGGTTAAAAAGGCCCGCGAATAAAAACATACCTAACACAGTCTGCTTAACCAATCAAAAAACTTCAGAAGCTTTCGATATTAAGGTATCGAAAACCTTATCGATACAAGACCTTATGTAAGGCCAGAACAGGACTTAAAAGTCAAATCGAGATTTTACTACATTATGGAAACAAGACGTTTAAGGCCATAATTAACTTAAACGCGGAAAATAACTTTATTTTCTTTACAATAACAGAAAAGTACCAGATCTTTTGGAAGTATAAGCTATAATTTTATAAGTTACGTACCGTTAACGAAAGCTTATTTACTTACGAAAACGGACGAGTTTTTAGGGAAACAAAGGAGTTTTTAATCCAAATATAAGGATATTTAAAGGGAATTGTCCTTGATATAGCCGATATTTCAGGACATAACGTTATCCTAGGAATGCCCTGGTTCCAAACCAGCAACCTACATATTAACTGGAAAAGACGGATATTTTCCTGGGAAAACAAAATAAAGGTTTTAAAGAAAAATAATTAAAAAATTTGTTACGTTATTAAAAAGGTACAAGTTTCAAAACCGGAAGTTATAATACCTTAGGAATATAAGAAATTTAAAAAACTATTTAAGGACAGAAAGAATTACGAGCTACCTTTTCATAATTAATAAGATTATAGGATACTTATTAAAAAAGAACATTACCCCAAATTTTATAAGATTTATTACATAAACTTTAATAAATTAAAAGCTTTGTAAAAAAGCATTTAGCTTAACTTAAAAAGAGGATACATTTAACCTTTTGATTTTCCCGTTGGATATCCCGTTTTTATGGTACCAAAAACCAAAAATAAAAAACAAAAAGTCGACGAAAACGGAGATCTGGTTTTCAGAAAAGTAATCGATTACAAACAGTTAAACGACATCACTATTAAAAATGGATATCCCCTGACTTTTATGAACAAATTAAAAGAAAACGTTAACAAAGCTAAGTAGTTTACCGTATTTAATTTTCGAAACGGTTATTACCGTATTAAAATAGCTAAAAACAAAAATGGAAAACGGTATTTAAAATAATATACGGATTTTACGAATACAAAGTGATGCTTATGGGACTTACCAATGTTTCCGCCAGTTTTTAACGCCTAATTATAATTACTTTCCGAAAATTCCTAGATAAGTTTATATTCGTCTACCTCGACGACATCCTTATTTATTCCGAGATTCTAAAAGAACACAAGAAATTCGGCCTTTTCAAGATTAACGAAGCCATTTCCAAAATTAATTACCGATTGTTATTACCTAAGATAATGAAGATATACCTTGTCTTTCATATTTCCTTACTTAAACTAGTACCGAAAGATGCCCCGTTAGAAAAAGATATAGAACTGGAAGATAATACCGACGAATACGAAGTTGAAAAAATACTGGACTTTAGAATGGTTAGAAACAAAATCTAATATTTGGTTAAATGGGAAAGATATTTATACGAAAAAAACACATGGGAACCCCTTAACCACCTAACGAATGTGAAGGACCTGGTTAAGAAGTTCCATCGCCAGAACTTTAACCGACCGTCTTTAACGCGGCTAAGGTTGCAGGCGATAACGGTCCCCCGTTTAAATCCAACCTTACGGCGTTCCAGTCGAAAGAAGTAAACGTTTCCGTTATGGCATCTATTTCAGAAACAAGCCGTACTTGCTTTTTCTCCACACGCCGCTGTTCTTCTTCCATTTTTTCCCGTTCTTCCAATTGGTCTAACTTTAAACCTTCCTTTAACATTTTTAAGGCTTTTTTCTTGAAAAGATCCTGTTAAAAGCGCAAACGTTTTAATCGACTAATAAATTCTTTTGTTTTTCTTTCCGCAGCTTCCTGGTAAGCCAGAAATTCGTCTTTTAACTTACGTTGTTTTCTTTGCAACCGCTTCTGCGTCTCGTTCACTTTTTTCAGGGAATTCATGGTTAAAACGTCGCAAGAAAGGCGTTGGTAACAGGTACAGCTGTCGCAACTTAAGTATTCCGGAACAAAGAAACACTTAGATTCGCCAAGACGAGTACAGTTGGAACACGGAAAGGCCCTAATACCAAATTTCTTGATTAAAGCAGCACGATCGTTCCGAAAGTCGCGCTGGTTTAAACGAGGTTTTTTTTTCTGTTTTTCAATATAACCTGACATGTTAAAAGTTGGCTTAATTCAAAAGTAACTCCAGCAAAAAAGGGATCATTCACCATTTTTATCTTTAGGACAAAGATCCCTGGAGAGGGAAAATAATGTTACAAAAGCGCTGCTTTCGTCCCAAGAATTTTCCTTTAAGGCCTAGCGCAAGAGTGCGCTACGGCTGAATCTCGGTTAAAGGAGGCTTAGCTTTTTAAGTAATCTAGGTGATCTACTGGATTTATCCCAGATTACATAAATCACATACATTTACGATACACTTATTTAGGATTGAATGGATATATAAGATTCGGTTTCTTACGTAGATAGCCTTTAAATAGTTTCGCTCCTTAACTATTAATCTAAGTTTTCAACTAAAGGCAACTGTACCGTTTTCTAGTTAAGGGAAAAGTACGCAAATCTCTTTAACGAACAAACCCCATTTTTCGTGTTATTGTTACCTGCAAATCAAGACCCCATTTCGGATACTGCTCATACCTCCAGGTGGATGTATGACAGGTTCGTTACATCCCCTTTTTCCAGAAAATCTCTCATAATAAATTTAAACTAATCGAAAATATCTCTTTTTAAACAAGCCGCGACAGCAAGAATTTGATCCGCTGGGTTAATAAGCCTTTCGAAATAAAGGTAAACCCGAGCTTAAGTTAGGAAATTCTAAACGTTCCCTTTCCCGTTATACGGCTGAGGTTTTTTGGGCTTCATTTTACGGGTACTAACCGGAACTGATTAAGTTGCTATTATCTAGTTAATAAGCTGTTAAACGGTAACTTCGAGTTCCTAAACCTTATTTTAAAATTACTAAGCCGTAAATTTAAGGGTAATTATTGCTTATACGTTAGTTGATATATTAACGGTTTGAGTATTGTTTAAAGTTTGATTATATTATTAAACAAAAGCTTATAACGTATAACGGCTGGGTTAGTTAATTAATTATTAAACCTAATCGTACGGGTTTATATTGGTAATGGTACTATAAAAAACTAAATAATAACGAATAAATTAATTACGTTTAATAATAATAAATAACTAAGGGTAATCTGGGTAACTAAGTTATATTATAAACTGGTGTTATTTAAAACTATAAAAAATAACGAACGTATATATCCTTTTTTAACTTTTTGCGGCCGAATATAATCGAACCGTCCGTATTCGACCATAAATCAAGTATGGTCGAACCGTTCGCGTTCAACCATAAGTCGAATATGGTCGAACCGTCCGCGTTCGACCATGGCTTAGTCACGTAACCTATAATCGGTTCCCTCTCTTCCGTAACTCCGACCGTTTGGGAAAGCCAAGCCTGGCTGGGTTATAACATTTAACGTTTATATTAAAATAAGCAAAATATAATAAATCTTACTTTTAACGTCGTATTTCGAAAACAGGTTATAAACTTAAATTATATATTATATTACGTAAGTTATATAAGTTTTTAAATCTTTTTAATTTTTACTTTACGTTTAAAATATTACTGAATTAGGTTAGCGTAGTTTATTTGAAAACTAAATAAGCCAAAGTATATATTACGTAAATGTTCATAAAAGTACAACTTTTATATTATTATTATCTTATAAAGTTATAAAGATATTTAAGCTGGAAATGTATGAGTTTGTATGGAAAAACGACATCTACCGAGACTTTTGCACCCCCACTGTACCCCTTGCCACCGGGAGCAAAACCGTAAGAATAAGAAATCGAAGAGAGAGATCTTCGTACAGGTAGCTGGGCTTTATCACGACAGGGGTTATTTGGCGGACATAAAACTAATTGAATTAACTATGTCGTGCGTAAACGGCCAGCAACGATGGTCGCCGACAGTCCAGGAGGTTCTGGTGAAGCGAGCAACTCGAACAGCTCATTAGCCAGGTCGGAAGAACGTAAGTCACATAAATGAGGCAAATGCAAATGCTCCACGGAATGACCGCGATTCGCAGCGGCCCAGGCACAAAGGCCCGGTGCCGGATGCCGTTCCCGCACCTTTGTCGGACTGACATGGTGAGAATCCCTTCTACTTGGAATATGTCGCGGAATTAAAGCGGAAAGAAATGGAGGTCGACGAGTTAGAATTCGCCAGAAAAAAGATTGAGATTTTAAAGCTAGTGAACGACAGATTGAATGCCCTTGTCAGCCGGCAGTGGGATGAATTGTGTGACAAGAGAGCTAAAAGACGCGCGCAGGCTGACGATATACGCCAGCTGATATTGAAAAATGGGAAAAATCAAAGAAATTTGGTAACTCAAAAGCAATGGCATTTATGATGACGGCTGCTGGCAAAGATACTATTAGCCCTCGGGAGGATCACCGGCAAGAATTTGAAGTCTGGACCTTGATTAACACTCAGCCTTCATAATCACCGAGTCGCACTCCTGTGCCATAGATATTTATCTCAATGGCAGTACTAGCTTGCGTCTTTCTGAGTGTGCTATATGTGCTACTACCTATAATATTGTAAACATTGATAGTTGTCTTAATTACCACGTCGCTCAGTGGCTTTCGGGGTGAGATCTTGAAGGTAGATACTTTATGGCGATGAACATGCGGCCAAAATGCAGCAGTAGACCTGCTCATATCTATTTAAATTCCACGTATTACGGCTATGATTGAATGGAGCGAGTGGTCAAACGAAACAGCGACTTAAAACATGGCCGCAAGATAATGGAACCCAGAAGACCATGCGGTATTCTAGGCCCTGGTATTCTGGCTAATGTTCTTGGGCAACACAGGACGTGTCGCATCCTCAGGGTCGTCGCTTTCTCCTGTTCCGGGTCTTACATGGAAGACGAAGTCCATGTCCTCTAACGAACGGCCTTTAGTCTCCGGATAGAATAAATAGATTATCTGTACAAGCGGCCGTTAGCACTTTCGCTGTTCTAAGCAAGGGGAGCCATGAGAAACAGGGGCTGGTGTAAACCCCTGAACTATTCAGATATGCGATACCAGCATTACGAAGGAATGGGGAAATCAACCCATTCAAGTAATTCGAAGGGGGAGGTTACGGTGTGAGACATACCGGGATACAGGCGAAGTTGATGCCCATGAAATAGAAGTAAATCCGCGACCCGATATTTTCATTCCCAACAGGCCAGACCTGGGCGGTGATGATGGAACCGATGGCACCCCCAGATGCGGAAAAGTTGAGTCCACGAGCCCGTACAGAAGTTGGAAATATCTGTTCGTCCGGTGAGCTTGAGTTTTTGTAATGTGGGCCAGCAGACCTACCTCCGATCCATATACCCACGCAGCAGGGCCGAAACCCATACTATACCCCAGAGCGTATATAAAGATAAAGATAATACACACAATATCGGCGGCACGATTAGAATTGTCTGGGTATACTTGTCCGAAGACCCCATTAATCTTACTATTGTCAGCCGAGATATCTTAACGCAGTACCAAGTCGACGTACCAGCATGCCGAGGCCCATTGCAATGCACCCACCTATAAGTGTTGCCCTTCTGCCCAGACGGTCAATGAGGAACATGTCGATGATGGTCATTCCGATCTTCAGAGTCGACTCGATACCACCAATCATAAGGGTAATCCGAGTAGAGACCCCCAACTCGGCCAGCAGCGTAGGCAAGTAATATTTCATCGCAGTTGCGCCGCACATTTGAGCCATGAACTGAAGCAGCGAAGCCCGCCAGAGGCGGTCGAACAGGTTGCGGTTCATGAACAGGGATAGCCAGTTGGTCCCAGAGGCCTTATATTCCTCCACGTCTTCTTGAATCCTGGTAAGCTCGATTTCGATCTGCTCATCAGCAAATCTCCCTTCCCGAAGCCAACGAAGCGATCTCCGGGCTCGCTCGTAGTGGCCATGTTCAACTAGCCAACGTGGCCTGTCTCGACTTAGTAAGGCCCGACGCAAGTATATTGTATGGTTGCTGCTTACGATTCTGGGAGGAAAGGTAGCCCGCTGCCGAAAATGAAACACGGGATGAGGATGACCGCTAAGGAGACGCGCCATGAGATGTTGATGTCGTACTCCGTTCTGTTCCAGAACGTGACGCCATACCCAACCCTAGCAGCCCCTGGTAAGCTAAGTTCATATTGACCTAAAGGGGTGCTCACCAAAATCCAGATGCGAGACCAGCAACAAACCCCACGTGGTTCAGGACGACGTATTTGCCACGCTCTCCAGCAGGCGCAACTTCACTAGAGCATTCTATGAGTGCCACATTCTAAGGAGTGCTTAGTCTAGATAGGCGAACCTTTGGTATAACGGAACGGAAGTCGAAACAATGCCAACGCCCATGCCACAGGTGATACGACCAGCAACCATCATGGCGTAAGCACCCGGACCCCTCGCACTGCATTCGAGTGCATTCCCAACGGCTACTGTGATAGTACCTGTTAAAGCAGCATAACGGCGTCCGAACAGATCACTGGCTGGATGCGAGAGGAATATGTAGCTCGTCCACGTCCCTAGGTAGTAAATAGCTGTTATCAGACCCTTTTGCGAAGGCGTAGGATGGCCCATGGTCTCAACAAAGCCAGGATGGACGAGCACAGATGACAGTATGCCAACATTGTAACTGCGTAGAGTATTGTTAGCAGTAGTGCATCGAGTGCTTCACGATGTGGATAGAAGAGTGCATGCTGATGTGCATAGGTGTTTAGATCCATTTCACACATGTTTGAGCTAATCCAGGCGGGTTTCTGATCGCCACCCTGATAGCTGGGCACATTGAGGGTTAATTCAAGGGAAGTGGGCCCGATCATGGGATTTGAGCAGCATTTAACAAATTATGCAGCTTATCAGACTTTTCATTCCGGTAAGCTGTCGTCGAGCCGAGATACTAGTTTGAGACACCGCGCCGATTGATAACGTGAATGAGGACTCCCTATGACTTACCCCCAGACGAACGAACCAACGGCGAAGAAGATACATAGGATATGCAGTCGAAGGACTGCCTTCGAAATCGGAAACATATTTCTTTACTATGAATGAGTATAGATACTGATTCTGCTGAAGGAAGTTGGTGAGAGAAGGCGGCTAATGAGGGGTAGGCGGAGCTGATCCTAAGACATAAAATATGGACGGGCACATCGGAACGATGGCAACAAGAAGGCTATTCCTTCCCAAATAGCGAACACCTTTTTAGCTGAACAATTGGCGCACTTTGCAACCTTTACGGGGCGTATACAAACGCTTTGCGCCATATCATAGGTGTGTCTCCCAATGATGGCTGACGAGGCAGAGGCGGACGTTGGCCCCTGTCGTATAAGGTAGTAGTGGCCAACGAAACCCATGTAATTCCCCGCATGTAACGGGGGAGGTCTTCACGGCAGTGAGAGTTTGCCCAGGTGCGACCCAATATGCATACTCAAGCGGTGGGGCGCTCATGGTCGCATGCGACGAATGGGGGATAACATGTAACGCTCGATTCCACTTGTGCCAAGGGCGATGTGTCCGGAGACCACGGTTAAATAGGAAATGGACATGGGTCATCCTTCCCTAAAAGCAACCTCGGTTCTTGAAAGGAATGAGAAAGTTCAGGTTCACTTAGAGTGAAACAATCTGGCTAATTGCGATGGCGGAAAGAGTAATGATTTTACGCCTTAACGTCTCAATGTAGATGGACGTTCCGAGCCAACATATATAGGTGGATCGGAGCAGGCCTCACCTACTCTCAGTTATGCGGTGGAATTCCATCTGAACCTCGAAGTTCTTGACCGAAACGACAATGCGGTGAGGTTCTGAAGTCAAAAATGAGTTTTCTAATACATGGAATGAGGGTTTAGTGGCACCAGCCGACCAGAAGCCAGAAAAGGACCTTATGATTTGACCTTAAGCTTCCACTCACCTAGGTCTCGGTCAGAGGTAGTAGAAACTACAAAGGTTGTCCAATGATGCGGGCGAAAAATGGATGCGAGGCTGGGACAACAGCGCTGTCTAACGGTGAGTGACGTCCGGATAGGTTCCATAGTACCTCGGGCGTACTTTATAGTTGTGGCAGTAGACCGTACTGATAGTCCGAGCACTGATATTGCTTTCAGATACAGAACACTCCAGTTTAATGGGGAGGATACAGGCCAGCCACGAGAGCGATGTCGGGAATGACCAGTCCAAGGAAGAAGCCTTGAGATCGGGGGAGCAAGTGCGATGGAGAGATCTACCAAATAAAGACCAACTCTTTATCATTGCGCTCTGTCGAATTTCCGCGCCCCTCACGAACGTCTGCCTCCTGCCCTACGTCTTCTACCTCGTCCGATCAGCTTTGTCGCCCTCGGAAGACGGTACACCTGACGATGACACAGGCCGCATAGCTCAGTACTCCGGACTACTGGTCGCAGCCTTTCCCTTGGCGCAATTCACTCTCAGCTTAGCGTGGGGCCGGTTATCGGACAGATACGGACGGAGGCCTTTTATTATTGGCGGTCTTTGCGTTTCGATACTCGCAAACATCGGGTTTGGGCTCTCTAGGTCGATCGGGATGCTGTTGTTCTGGAGAGCCCTCGCCGGCTTCGGCAATGCCAATGTCGGTCTCATGCGAACAGCGACGGCTGAGGCCGTTAAGGAACGCAAGTATCAAACTAAGGCGTTCCTTATCACGCCGCTAGTGTTCAAACCGGGGATTGTGGTAACTCTAGCCCTCAGCGGGTATCTGGCTGAACCTGTGAAGAACTTGCGTTGGCTTTTTGGGCCAGATGGGATTTGGAACACCACTGGAAACTCTGAGGGGGTGGAATGGGCCTTGAGATATCCATACGCTTTGCCGGCTTTCATGACTGCCATGATTCTAGTTATTCCGTGGATCCTTGCTGTGCTGGGTCTACAAGAAACTCTTCCCGGGAGAGAATCATACAGCGATATTGGCCTCAGAGCTGGTGCGGCAATGGTTCGATTCATCAAGGGTATCTCTCCAAGAAATAAAAGGCACGGATATACGGCCGTGGATGCCGAGGAGGAAACTGCATCGGAAGGAGCAGAGTCATACGATGAGAAACCGGAACCGGTGGCGGCCATCGAGGAAAAACAAGACTCACTCACGTTCAGGAAAGTCTGGACATATAAGGTGGTCTGCTCATTAATCTCATTCGGCCTTCTTCCGCTTCACAACTCTGCGTTCATGCATATATTCCCTGTTTACCTCAGCAGTCCCGAATCGGACAACAGCGAGGCGACGCTATTCGCTTTCACCGGTGGTTTGGGTCTCGGATCAACGTCAGTCGGTCTCTGGCTCTCCGTCTTCGGTATTTGCGGCATATTGTTACAACTATTCATCTACCCACGACTACAGGCACGCATGGGCACGAGAGGCGTGTTCCGTATCGCGCTCTTTGTTTTCCCGATCACTTACGCAGCCGCGCCATACTTATCCCTGATCCCGGACGGAAGCAGCATGCGATGGCTCATTCTGGGTTTCGTCGCTTGTTCCCAGATAATGGCGCGGACGATAGCCATCCCGAGCACGGTTATCCTCCTCACCCAGGCAGCTCCGTCGAAGAAAGTCCTTGGAACAATACATGGAGGTGGTCATATGCTTGCCAGTCTTGCCCGTGCAGTAGGCCCGGCCTTAGGAGGTTACGTGTTCGCAGTCGGGCTGCAACACGGCATTGTAGGCCTAGTGTGGTGGTTTTATCTCTTCATCGTCGCAGTCTGTGCCCTAGCTTGGTCATACTTTATGGATACCGACGACGTTCAATAGATGGGCTAGTCAGGGTTAATGGAGGCAGCAAAGTTCTCACACCAGATCCTTTGAAGTGTTTCGATTGTAGATTATAGCAGGACAGACAAGACGGATAAGCTGTAAATTAGACCTTGTACATAATAGACTGAGAGTATTCTTGCCCCTGACGCGACCATGACGACGGGTACTACAGGCGATTAGGCCGTCTTAGTGGTCTCCTGTCTTCCGTAAATTCTTAACCCCTGAAGAGCCCGAGATCGAAGCCACTCAGCCACTTCCAAGCTATTCCCGAACAATCCAGCCGTCCCCTGAACCTCGAGGGAGGCGCGGTTTGGCTGTTAACTTGGTAGAAGGGGCTGTTTCCGCCATGGTGTAAGTAAATTTAGCGGGTTGCGGTTTCCCAAGTAGTTATTTGAAAGAGAGCGCTACCTAAGCACACTCCTAGGGACTGCTCCGCAATTCAATCCTCATGGATAGGAAAACGCTGACTTTATTTATGCCCTCTCGTTTTTCAGCTAGCCGCAACGACGATTTCTTTCAGCCTCTTACTCTGCTCTAATATTTGAAGCTCAATGTCATATTCAGTAGTTACTTGCCTCATAAATGCCCAGCGGCGAAGATCCTGATGTGAGGTTGGTACGTCAACGAACATCACTCTCATGAAGCTGGAGGTGAGGAAAGGGCTCCTGGCCATTAAACCATCACCCATCTAATCCTCACGTGAGACCACACGCACGCATGACTCACAAGTTATATCCAACGCCATCGACCAACGGTCGCTGCCCGAGAGCGGACATTGACACGCCTTTGTCGCTGTCTTATCGGGGTATGTTTCCCATCCGTCCTAGAATACGCCGCCCTATTAACTCTTGCTCAGTGCCCGTCCGACGAAGCCTACGCGTGTTCATTATCGTTGTTGATCATCCTTAATGCGCTGTCTTGCCCCAGTCTCCATCTCGACCGTCACTTCGATTTCCAACGCAGTATTCAAGTCGACCGCCCCAAAGCGAGCCATCTTATACCTTTCGAGTATTTAGTTGTCAGCGTTGGAACTCAGGAATGTCTTGCAATTTAGCCACACCATCTCGATGCGCTTGGGGAGAGCCTCGTTGCTGCCCTGCGTCTCTTACAAAACAACAAGATCTCATTTCCAGTCTCACCCGGACAGACCGCATTTCTGCAGCCCTCATCAAACGCACCAGATGGTACAACACGCACCACGCTCTTTTTGCTGTATAATAAAAGGCGACATGGGCTTCTGACAAGTTACCGCCAACGTGGCAGGCGGATCAGCTCTCTAGTGCTAGGTTGATCTTTCACACAGCCAAGGTGAGAATTTCAGCTTCTACGATTCCTTTGCGGCTTTCCTGCTAACCTGGTCGATACTTGCAGCTACTCGTCCAGCTCAGTGTCCTATCCCCAAGGCCGGCTCTCCTTGGCCTTCCAAGCCGGCAGGCCCTGTCCGCTTGTTTAAGCGGGTGCCCTATCTCCCATCACATAGACCTGTGTTCCAACACCATTGCCCCGTTAACAGCAAAGCCAGCCTACCATATCGCTCTGGCCTTCGCCCGGCGGAATAAGGGTCAAGATTGCCGCGACATCTTCAAGTCATTCTTCGGCCGACCCATGCTATTGACTAAGCTTGGCACGTCGCCCTATGCTATCTACACATCCTTCCTACAACTGCACGCCCGCGCATGTCTCTCGAGAGGTCAGTGTGGTCGTGCTGGACTGGATAAGGACTTACACGACAGGTCCAGGGCTACCTCAGCTGGAACACTTACACAGCTCGTCTGTTGCAGGGCTGAGGCTGCGATACTCGTTGACGAACATGACGGACCACACTGGTGGCTTACGGCGATGAGTTCACACGGCGCGTTCCTCTCCAATCAGCGGCAAACTCGCGGCGAGAAACGATCCGCCTTCGACCTGTATAGACATCGAAATAAATGAATTATTAGGCCTGCCAGTGCACAGCCTCCTTTGGCTTTTCCTGGTACCTAAAATCAGAATAAGCAGCTATCCCACTGCGAAATGGCAAGGCCCAAACATTCCTGTCCACTGCGAGCAAATACAACGCATGTTTTGGTGGATAAATAGATACCTCTCAGATCAACCCATCCACCTGCCTGCACAACATAGTCACCATGGGCTGAAACTCGCTAATTTATTATCAGTGAAGAATATTGTCATTGTTTTAAAGGCTACCCATCCATCATTTTATATCCTTCTACCCTGTGAAAGGAGTATCATCTCCAACTCTCCATGTTTCTGATCCCATCATCCCCATATAAGCCCATTCTAACCCTCCTCTAGCTTAGAGCACCTCAACTCGGCCAACAACCGCACACTGGGGAATATGGTGCAAAAACACATATTCATATTTAGAATTGTGCCATGCATAATAGGGAATCCGAAGCCCCAGTCGATTAGCGAGCCTTCGGACATTCCGGTATTCCACGTTGGAATGTGCTTTCCGAACATCGATTTCCGTAATAGTCACCCTTTTCTTGCCTCGATCCTTTCTCCTCACTGCTTCCTCCTCAGCAGCAGTTGCATCACTATATGTGGAGATGAAAGGCGTAGGGCAACAATTCCTCCAATCGAGGTGGTCTGCCAAACACGAGGGAAGCAACTTGCTGTTCCAACCAAAATTAACCGGGACAAACCGATCTGCAGCGTGGACACCTTTCCCAGTAACCGTCCGGGCCTGTGAATCCTCATCCTCCACGCGATAAAAGATTTTAGGTGCCATAGCGTCTCAAGAAAATCAGTACTAAAAGGTAAAAAGGAAGAAGACAGGAACGGTGGGGTGACGCGTGCCGACGCGTCTTATAAATGAGCGCGACATTATGTGCAAAAGTAGCGGGGTCCATTTCGTGCTCCGCATAAGCAGAAGGTAACCTCGAGCCCCGCTTAATAAGTAGAACTGGCAATGAATTACCTCAGCTAGCTCAGGCTTACCTCACCGAGACTAGGCCTAATTTTGAGATTGTGGCTACTTATGCGGCGCAAGCTGTGGCTAAAGCCTTGCAAAAACCTGTAGTCTAGCTTGAGGTACCCGCTAGCGCGACCCATAAAAAACAACAAAACCCAAACCAGGGCCTAACATCAAGTTGTGTCTTTTCGTGCTCATTCTGCACGTTCATATATAAATGTTCGAAACCCTTTTCTTAAATCTCGCCAATATTAACATCCACGGAGAGGAGGCAACTTGGTACCTTTTCCGGAGTCATTGATGTGGCCACATGCCGAGCCTAGAGCGAGAAGTTACGGCTTTGATCGTGGGCAAAGGAATAACTTAGAAGAAGCGTCCTGGAGCGGAGCGAGTACGGCATATCAATCCTCCCAATCCCTCCTTTAGTTCCATATATTATAAGATGGATCGAAACTGCTTTAAGGCATGGAGGAGATTACCATTAAAGGCCGGGCGACTAAATATATACACACCGGTAGGGGTCATCTAGTTACCCCTATTCTAACCCCTATTTCAATAAAATGCACCTGTGATAGGGAGGTGGAAGGTGGGAAAATTCGCCATATTCAATACCGTTTCGGGCATGCACCATTGCCCCATCATCGCTTCTGTGTCAGCGACGGCCGTTGAGTCGAATGAGACAATTGAGTTATTCAAACGAATGGATTCCCGTGACCAGGACAACTGAGCCAGCCACTCTCAACCATGGTTCTTGGGTCCCCAATGACGATATGCCGTCCTCTAGGGTCACGTCCCCTGTCATGGACGTGTGAAGGCGTGTCACCTTCCTTCTTCATGCCCCCTACCACAAACCTTATATTTTGTAGCCCATCCACGCGTTCCTGAAGGGAAGCACCAGTTCCGCCGGACATCGCTGACTTTAAACGCCGGTTTCATGAGCGATTTCAGTGGTGACTCTCTTTCCGCATCATTCAAGCATCTTTCGTCCGCGGCTGTGGATTGTACAAGAGATTATACTTCACATTTGACTCACAGGCCCGATTGTCTTCTTAATTACCAGTCAATTTGATTATATGGAGAAGGGAACCCCGTCATATGACCATGTGATCCAGGAATGCAAGAACCAAATACTGTGAGGGGGCCATGGAGTAACGTAGCCTCTAGCCGAGGGCGGCCACCATTTAACTCTCGTGGTTGACATCCCAGTAAAAAACCCGAGGGCAGAGAGAGTTCTTGGGAGACAGCCCCCAGATATAGTTGAGGTCGGAAGGGGGTATGGGCTCTCTGGGCTTTGAACGTTTCCCACGACTCCTCTCCTAACCGCCAGTCCCCCTTTCTTTCTCTCCAGATTTCCCTTGTACATATCTTCAGTACCTTTCTTGCTTTTGGGTAATTGCTTTTGTCGTAGTCGAAGGAGCCGAGCTATTTGTCACGGCCCGAAACCAATCAAGAAACAACAGACTAAAGCACCGAACTTTCGGACTTACCACTTCTTCCCTTTTTAGAGAAGGGCGTCCTATGAATAGAAAGTGAACATATTGGGGGTACAAAAGCATGGGACCAATTCGACATCAGACGGCTCACGGCTTGTGCAAAGTAAACTGTTTTGTGCAAGTGGTATGGGAATTGATGATTGAAACTGAGGATCCCTGTTTTAGTAGTATTCTAGCAGAGTCTTGTACAGTCCTCACTAATCGCCTCCTGGGATAGGATGAGGTTCCACGGGGCGCCGCGGGCCATTGGGCAGGGTCAAGGTCGGCTTCGGAATTAGGTGGCTTGTGGGCGAGGAGCGCCTTATGCAGCTCCCATCTCCGCCCGCACCGTGAGAACTTAGAACCCTGACGTTCCCAGTTCGCCAACCTGCTACTTGTTTCTTGATTGCTAATCGTAACTAGGGAAAGCTGTCTACTGGACTGATATGTAACGTTGCGGTATAACTTGTAGCAGTTTACATCAGTTGCTCTTTAGAACTCGTCAAGATGCTCGGAAGTAGACCGGCTGGTATGGCGGAATAATGAAGCTGAATAAAATGTGGAGCGGTATCCATATTTCTTTCTAAGCATACCTGCCATTTCGGGCCTTTACTGGTTCAGAACTCTGTAGGCGTGCCTATATTTAGCACTTAATGACGCCAGCTTCAACACCTCGCTTCCACGCCGGAAGGATTGTGCAGGGATCATGGGGCCCTATGCTTAGATAGCTTACTGCAAAGTCTCACGACACCTAGTTGCCGACAGCTCTAGCCATTCTGCCCGAGGCTGATATGATATAAAAGGGGACCAGACAACCGATCATCTTCTGTACTGTCCATCTAATCTCCACATCACGGACTCCAGCCCCTTTCGAATGTGGACACCACAGCAGAGGATGTCTTCGACCCTATCCAAAATCCTCCTGGCCGTCGGCCTCATGGCCCGCCACGCGACCCCGGCGCCGACGGCTTCGACGGTAGAGGCGCGGCAGGACGGCCAGCGGCTCGTGTTCGCGCACTACATGGTGGGCCTAACGTACGGGCAGACAGCGGAGAAATGGCGCGCGGACGTGGCGGAGGCGCGGGCGGCGGGGATCGACGGGTTCGCGCTGAACGCGGGCGCGGCTGACGACTACAACGACGTGCAGCTGCCGCAGGCGTACGAGGCGGCCGAGTCGGTGCCGGGTTTCAAGGTGTTCATCTCGTTCGACCAGGCCGCGAGCTCATGGTCCCCCGACCAGGTCGTCGCGCGCGTCAGGCAGTTCCGCGACAGCCCCGCCCAGTTCAAGATCAACGGCCTCCCTGTCGTCTCCACCTTCGAGGGCCCCGACTGGGCCGGCAACTGGGCCCAGGTGCGCGCCGAGACCGGCGGGGTCTACCTGATCCCGGACTGGTCTTCGCTCGGCCCGCAGGGCGTCGCTGGAAGGCTTAACATCATTGACGGTGCCTGTGAGTAGCGCTGAACTTTGCGTCCTCACTCTAGCGGACCGCGCTAATTGAAATGTTTAGTCAACTGGGGAGCTTGGCCTAATGCGAATTCCGATCAAATTACGACCGACGCGGACAGGCAATACCAGCAGGTCCTCGGCGACAAGTCGTACATGATGGGCGTCAGCCCGTACTTCTATACCAATCTCCGTAAGCAGTGACACGATCCAGTACGACCTGTGGTTGTCTAACAAGGTTTCAGGTGGCCCCAATTGGTCAAAGAACTGGTACTCCTCCAGCGACTCGCTGTGGTTCGACCGTTGGAAGCAGGTACTCGAGATTCTGCCCGACTACGTCCAGATCATTACCTGTATGTAGGAGCCTCTACCCACCTCAAAGGGGCACGTGGATGACCAAGCTAACCCGCATGCCCTAGGGAACGACTACGGCGAGTCTAGCTACATCAACGAGCCGACGCCGGCCCAGATCTACCCCGGCGCCGAGATCTACGTGAACGGCTTCAGCCACAAGGCCTTCCAGTTCGTGCTGCCCTACTTCATCTCGGCCTACAAGGCGGGCACCGCCAATGTACCCCTGCCAGCCGAGGGGGCCGTCGCTTGGTACCGCACCACCCCGAAGAATGTCTGCAGTGACGGTGGTAAGTATACATCGACCCGGCCTATGAGAGAGTTGCCTGGTGTGGCGCGAAACTTGACTAACGCAGTCCCGCAACAGGCACCGTCTGGGGCCAGAGCGGCACCCAATCCGCGACCCTCGGAACCCAAGACATCGTCTCCGTGATCGCGCTGTCGAACTCGCGCAGGGACATCACGGTCAGCATCGGCGGCGTCAGCTCTACCGTCAGCCCTATCGACTCGTTCGGCTCCGCCTACTACTACGAGGTCCCATTCAATGGCAGGACTGGTCCAGTAACGGTCTCGGCTGGCGGCAGGTCGACTACCGGTCCCGGGATCACGAACTCCTGCCCAGCGGTGGGTCGTGTAAGTGCTTATCGATCCTCTGGGATCCCATAGGTGAACAATCCCGTTGCTAATGTTCGGACAGGTCAATTTCAACTCGGTTGCCATCCAAGTGTAAATACACTAGTAACTCCTCATGAGCAGGATGAGGTACGGCAGAAGTGGATAGTTCCTGTTTGCAACCTGCTGTCAATGGGCGCATTTTCAGATTTTTGTATATAACTTGACAAGCGGTATACACACATACATATGGTATGCCACTTTCTTTAACTCATGATGATGTGTCATCAGTCCGGCTTCTTGATACCAGCCTGAAACTTCTCAGCCCACTCCGTGAACTCATCCCTTTGGCCCTCCCAAGGCTTCATCAACATCTCAGATGCTGCAAACGCGTCGAAGAAGCAGGAGTCCATCTCCCTATCTATGGAGTCCCGATCCATGTTGTAGAACGCATAGGCCACTTCGCCGAAGCGATGAGGCAATCTCTTAAGAATAGGGACCACTTCATCCAGACGCCGGGCAACCGTCGGCTCCGCCGCAGCTGGAAGTGAAGGTAATGCTTTCAGACGCCGCTTGGCGATGGCAGAGTAGAGCAACGTTGTGAGGCGTAGCCTCTTCAAACAGTAATCCAGACGTTCCCTGATCTTGTCGGGGTCTTCTCGCGGTATGTGCTGAGGGTTCATGAGATCGTCTATCATGGCCTGCGTCGAGATATGAGAGTTCTGCATCTGGTTCGCGACGTCGCCGACGTCGTCATTCTGCCCGTTACCAGTGCCGGGAGCGTCATCTGCATCATCCTCGTCGACCTCCTCGCTCCACTCCTTGAGCTCTTCCAGCACGTCCTTGAGTGTGTCTCTGTACTCCTCAACCTTTTTGACCAGTATGCCTCCAATGCCCAGTTTCTTCAGCAGTATCACGTCGTCGCATGCAGTCCAGATGACGCCGGTCGCGGCCATGCTGCCCTTGCCGCCCTTCTTCTGGTCATCGCGTAGCACCTTTCCGTTGAGCGGGATGATCCCCACAAACCCGTTCAGCTCGTGCAGCACGCGATAGCAGCGCCAGGCGAGGTCCTGGCGCACTACCTTGGTGTATTTTTCGGCGTCGCAGACCTGCACGGCGGAGGCGATCCCTGGTATGGGCCCCGCTACTAGCTCACGGAGTTCTTTAACGATAGCGGACGGCGTGAAGGGCTCGTTGATGATTAGAAGAGAAAGTTTGGTCGTATGGGCCCTGATCAGACTGGCTGAGTCATGGGCAAGCGAGAGTGCATCGATGTTCTCGGTGGGGTTGGCGGATAGTGGTGGTGATGGCGGGGTATCGACGGTAGCCGCTTTGTCCACTGAGATGGCGTACAGAAATGTTTCGAACTGTGTAATAAGGTGTTTGGTGGCTGTTACGAGAGCCGTAAGGGTCTCGAGAGGGTTCTCTGTCGTATTCGGAGTTGCCATAGTGCATGTAGAGCGGCAATATCTCTATTAAAAAAACGATTGCTGTCGATTCTTTGGCGCCGTTATGCCATTTAGACAAGTCTGATGTATGTCAGGTTCCAAAAATCATCTGTCAGCTGGTAAAGCGTTGCCAGCTGCCAGAATATCAGCTGCCCCCTTCTCCTTGACTAAGACTTATCTTGAATCGACCGAAAATAAAGTAAGTGTTAGGTAGGCGCGATGCTTAATCAGTGCTCGGAGCTTGCAACCTTGAATAGGAATTCACGAAGCACAAGTTAGCAGTCCATTATCCCGCGCGAACATATGCTGGACATGGCGTGAACGCAGAAAAGGGGTAAATACGGAAGTGGGCCAGTTCATCAGTGACGGGCAAGAAGCAACCAAGGTTCCACGTTCACCACTATGAGAGTTGGATATATTGCAGCGAACGAGATTAATGAAAAGGTATTGGATAAATTCGGTTGGCAGAATTCAGTCATGTTGCTACCCAGACCAGTGAGGAACTGTACCATACAGCAGGTAATGTGATACATTGGGGGGGGGGGGGGGGGGGGCCCC